>JASSUY010023996.1:0-53330 GCA_032466535.1 Forpus xanthops | reverse complement strand
CACTACAGTCCCTCATGAAGAGTCCCTCCCCAGCATCCCTATAGGCCCCCTTCAGATACTGGAAGGCTGCTATGAGGCTAACCTTATGATGAAATTCTGGCTTCATTGAAGTAAAAGGGAGTTTTGCTACTGTATTAAATGAAGGCAGGATTTTGCTAGTAGTCTCTAAAAGATATGCAGTAGTTTTTAACTGTTCCCTCTTAAAACTGAGAAGATGGAGATTGGAGGTTTGTATGTGTTTTGGCTTTTGTAGTAACTTGTCCTACCATTCTTCACATGGTTGACAAGAAAGTTAGATCTTTCTGTCTCTGGGTAACGATGAATCAGATTTACTAAGTGCAGCAATTAAGAAAAAAATGAAGTAAAAGTTGCTTTCAGAGAGATTTAGCTTGTGTGTGTAAGAAGCTAGAAACCCAAGAGGTCCTCTGCCCAGTTCTGCTCCACTTCAATGTAATTATGGACACTTCCCATCAGAAACACAGAGCGCATAACTCCAAAGGTCAGCTCTAGCTGTTGGAGCAGGTTTGTTAAACAGGCATATTAAATAATAGTAGTGCAAATGGTTGTGGTTTGCAGATGATCTGCAGTGAGGTAAGGGAGAAAATCTCCTTGATGATAACCATAGGACTGTTTCCTTTCAGTCCGTCCTTTTATCTGTTGTTTTGTCTGTGAATAGCATTCAGGTTCTGTGCCCAGTGGATCCAATTAGTGTATCTTGGAGATTTATTCAAAGAAAAATACAATCACATAATTATTGGATGCATGGGCCTTTCTACAAATTGAACAAAACCGTTTTGCTATACAAACCTATTGAACGTACACCCTCTGCAGCACAAAGAGCACCACACAATTCTCATTATGAGTCTAAGAATAAACTAGTATACTCTCCAGCTTGTTCTAAAGTAGCATATGATTGTAGGAATAGAGTTATTCCAAACACCTCAAAAGGAAGTGATATGATAGTATTTTTCCAGCTTTCACAAATAACCATACTGGACACCTTCAAATTTGCCTTGTCCATTGATACTGCTTTTCAGGTATTAAATATCTTGAGTCCTACTCAATGTGTTGTTTAGTTTAAACATAAATTATTCTGTGATGTCTTCCTACAGCAATTTATATCTGCTGTTACCTGCCTGGTAAATTTAGCATGCTATTTATTTGTAAAAAAGAGGGGGGAAAAAAAAGGGGGGTTGACAATTAAATTTCAACTATTGGGCAAGGTGTGCTGAAGAACTCGGATTTGTTATGTACTGTAGCCTAAAGGTTTGGTATTCTAAATAGTATGACAATAGCCAAATACTTTGCCACATGGATACAACTGTGTATTAATTTCTTAACTTCTGTTTGGCTTTTAAGTGGATTTTGGTGTAAGTGCCCAACTGGACAGGACTATTGGGAGAAGAAACACGTTTATTGGCACACCATACTGGATGGCACCTGAGGTCATTGCTTGCGAGGAGAACCCAGACTCTACATATGATTACAGAGTAAGTATTACAACTCCACATGAAGCAGCAAAATGTCCAAGTTAATCCTGAGATGCTGCTCAGCTACTGCATCTGAGAAGTTCAAACTTCCCTCCTTTTAAGCCACAATACTGTAACTGAAGAAATAGAAGTATGTGGATGGTGGCTCTTATGAGTGGAGTTTCATTATGGGTATTTTTGTGTGTTTTTTGATACATGAAATACACTTGCATGAACTGTGCAAAAAAAATCAACAAACCAAACAAAACCTGGCATATGGAGGTTGCAGGTTAGGGTAGAAAAGAATGGAAGAGCTGAATTTTGAAGGAGTACTTGAAGTAGTGTTAATACTAATATGACAAGGTACTGCTGTCTTCCAACAGAGCTGTTTGTACTCAGCTGCAAAACCTGATTTAATTGACAGTAATCAGTGTCACTTCACTCATTTATGTGCATGTGACTGCAAGACGTTCCTCATTCCAGAATGATTTTGGGTTATTCACAGGGTGGTAGAGGTAAGATAGCACAGAATTTCTTGTATTTTGATTTATGCCCATAGTCTCTTGTCCTTTCATTGAGCACCACTCAGAAGTTTGGCTTGGTCATCTTCACTCCCCTTCTATTAGGAATTTGTACTGATGTATAAGATTCTCCTGAGCCTTCCCTTCTCTAGGCTGAACAGTTACATCTCTGTCATCCCAGAGCCTTCTAACTCCAATGCCTTAAACATCTCTGTGGCCCTTCACTACACCCACTCCAGTATGTCCATGACTTCCTTTTACTGGAGCCCGAGAACAGCTATCAAACACCTTTTCCCGGTTCTTTTCCTATATCTTAAAACATGCTGATGCTGTTTCAGAGAGACTTACTCTTTGTCCTCTGGCGTGTTTCCAGCAGTGTTGTCATTTGTCTCTCTACACTTATGCAGAACGTTTTCCAGGGATGACCTTCTGAGCAGCCAAATTCTGAGAGACATTCCCGCCATTCTCTTGGTTCAAGTATTGTCATGGTTACCACTTTGCACCTCTCATTCTAATTGTGCCTTCAGAAATATTTATTAGAATAACCCATTATTGCTTCCATTTTGTAGTGATTCAGAGGTTGTGATTCTCCCTCGCTAGGACCTTCTGTGCTGCACTGGCAGAGTGAGGTCATGTTGTGTGTTGGTCATGACTAAAGAATGTTCTTGGATTTTATTTTTCATACTATGTAAATCTTCAGTAAATTAATCTCTTGTCTTCATTCCCTGTCCCCAGTTGATTTCCTTTTCAGAACGTATACTTTTCAGAAGATAAAAGCATTAGGAATGTGCACCTCTAATTCTTGAGGATTCTTTGCTTGCAGTAATAATCAGAGCTCATCCACATGCATTTATGTTTGGTTCTGAATAGATTCTGCGGATGGTAGTTTCAAACTGATCAGTGGAGGTTCTTGGCAGCCCTTATTCAGACAGTGCTATGACTCAGAAGGTGGCACAGGGCCGGTCTTTCCTACAGAGATTTATAGCTGATATGATGAGCAAAGTAACAGGAGGCCACTATGTAACTTCTATCTGGTCAAAAAAAACCCCAAAAGATTACAAGATGAGTAAAAATAGATATGCAGATTTACTTTTATAAGCACTGCTGTCATCTTCCCTTTTACCTTTCTACCTCACATGCTTTGAAACTCCAAATCAAAATTCTTTGCAGCCTGATTGTTTTTCCCATTGTCCCCAGAACCTATGGCAATAGCTTGCAAAGACTTTTCTGATTTTCATTCATCTCCTTAATAAAAAGTCAGGATCATGAAGCTATTAAATTCCTGCCGATTTTGTTGTTGAATCCCTCCACAAACCATGATGTGAACTGGTTTTCAGCTTGCATGAAGCAATTCAGAGCAGCTGGACTGAGAAAACTGTTGATAAAAGGCAAATTTAGAGTGCCAGACTAGGTATGAACTGCTAGTCATGTAATGGTGTATATGCTTCTAATCTTTGAAGGTTTGTGTTGTGCTGCTCCCTTTGTAAAAGAGAGTTTTAGAGAAGCCCTGCAGGTTGGTTTGTTCACGTGCCTCTCATGTGGCTACATTTAGACACAAAAAATAGTAGAATAATGCACATGATTAATCAAGTGGAAGCCTGTGAAGCCTTTGCAGTCACTGGTGGCATTTCTGATTTACCTTTCGTGGTCAAAACCTAGCCCTTAGCATCCAGGTAAACTGATAAAGGGACCTCCACTCGAAGTAACTGAGCTGAACATACACATGCAACATGGCTGCAAGATGTGCTCTCCTTTCATGTGCCCAAAACATGTAACTGGAGACTCGATAGACAGAAAAAGTCAGACCCCAAGGCCTGACTGTAATTTCTGTTCCATCAGTTTAGGAACTCCACAGTGACTGCTCTGAAATAAGCATTAAGACCAAGAATTTGGTTTTGGCCAGGAGCAGGGTGATGAGGCACTGCTGAGTCTCACTGCATCATGAAAACAGTTAAAAAGATTTAAGACTTACATTTAAATATATGCTCTGGTTCTTGTTTTTTGAATGCAGAAGGTCTGGCTGCTTAACTGATGAATCACCTGCTCAGAGTTGCATGGGAAATGGGAAGCTTCTGGCTATTAACATGTTTCCTTAGAAGCTAAGTAGGGAATGGGAGGGAGTAGAATGTACATCACTCCAACTAAACTGACCTGATCCAGGGGACATCTAGGAAACTGTATAAAACACACAAACCCCAAACCAAATAAAAACTAAAGAAAAGTAAAAAAATCAAAGCTTGACTGCTGCAAGTTGCAATGTGCAATGTTTCTTTTCCTGCAGAGTGACCTGTGGTCTCTGGGGATCACTGCTATTGAAATGGCCGAAGGAGCTCCTCGTAAGTGATTTGGTATAAAGATGGGGATGTCTGTGTTTTGTGAGTGTGTTCTGTAATAAAATAACTCATCCTTGGCTAATGCACAGGTATAGAAAATTCTGGTTCTGGCTGTAACTTTAAAAATTATCCATTACTTTTTTCTCATTTGGACTCTTTTGCTTTTCCTTTAGTCCCTTTACATCTATATTGATCCTTTGCCTTCATCTCCTAGGGAAGCAGAAATCTTTTCATTGTTAGCATCACTTTGTTGAGCACTGCCTGTAGGTACAGCTCAGCAGAAGTGATTGACACATTAGCATTAAAAATTGGCAAGAGCAGCTTTGGGTTAGGACATTTAAAATTATGACAGTGGTAGAAACCAGGCTTTAGGTTATATTTTTATGCTGGGACTGACTTGATTCTCTCCAGTTTGGAGATGAATACTGTATTTGCTCACCTAATGGCTACAGTCCACAACCACATTTTCAATCTGACACCAGATTGACATAGGTTTACAGCCTGCCCTTGCCTGCCAGCTGCCACCCTCGCTCCTCTAGTCAGCCACTTGCAGGCATTGGGCAGAGACGGTTGGCTGCAGGTGCATGTCAAGACCTTGTGCAGTTTTGTTTCCACAGAGGACCAGTTGCTTTGCCCCAGCGCCCACAAAGAAGATGTGATGTGATATGGTGGGGGTACGGTCACTGCTGAGAGTACAGGAGATGAAATTAATTATACTCTGGCCTGAGCTTGAGAGCACATAGGCTGTTTCTAAAACCACATTTGGCTGCTCTCCTGCTGGACTTGTTTTCAGCAATGCTCAGGAGCCAGCTGGAGCTCAGGAGCGCTTTCAGACATTGTGCTTCAGCCTAGGTGGAGCTTGGTCCCAACACATGGTCCATGGGAGTTTTCTTTGAGACCCTTTGTGGCTTTGCTTGCCAGTTCTTCTTGCCATGGTATTTGATGTTTTCACTAGTTTTGGCAGGGAAATTCTATGGATTATGTTCTGTGGCACTGTATTTTATTTTCTGTAGTACAACAGTGTTTGGGACCTATAAATGGAAACCAGACTCCTTCTAACCACATCCCCACTGTGTCACATGCTTCTGAAAATACAAAGAAAACAGTCAAAACCAAAACCAAGATATGAGAAATGACAGCAGATGGGTACAGGCAGAGAAGTTCATAGAAGGCAGTGATGGCTTTACCAGCCACAGTCTTCTCACTTTTTCTAGTTCTGCAGTGCTGGAAGTCCATTCCTGTTAAGAGAATCATTACCAGATGTCTGTATATTGTAAGAAATTAGCATCCATATCGTCCTCTTAGTTGTCATTCAGTAGTTGTGTGTCATGAGGGAAGATCTCTGACCCTTGGGATTTCTCTGTGACATATGGCACACACTCATAATTCCATACAAAACTCCTGGGATAGATGAGATGTGACAGTATTTACTTTCTGCAGAATTCCTCTAACTTCAACTTTCCACAACAGTAATGCTAAAAAGAAGTACATTGGGTTGAGAGAAACCAGCATCTGAATGCATGAGCAGAATCTGTTTCAAATTGTCTAATAATGGTGCTCACACTCCTGAAACACAGAATAGATGGAATCTGTGCTTTGTCATTATGTTCTGTGCCAGTGATGCATTTTGAGCTCTCCAACTCACATCAGGGTTTCTTCATCCTGCATTTTCTCTTAAGCTACGAACAATGTAGCTAAGACTTTGGCTAAAATTTAGCTTGTCATTTATCTGAGCTATAAGCCAGATATAATAAAATAGAGAAGTGTTTCAATTCCAATTTCTATTTATTTCAAACCACGTTTTTGGTGTATTGGAAAGGTAAGGGGTTTTTTATGTCCTTCTGAAGCCTTATATATAAAAACCTGTGAGGAAAATTGCACTTGAGGAACCAGGCCATGCAGCTTTTCTTTCACATCTCTTTTAACTGGCATACTGTTGTGAAAGATTACTGAGTACTCAGTGACTATACTTCTTGGCTGTAGTATGAAATTTATTGACTTAATGCTGAGGTTCTGCAGCAGATGCTGTACTGATGGAAGTAGGATTGCTTGTGGAGGACTTTTCCCCTCTTGACAAGAGAACCAGTCTGCATCAGCGTGGTCAAGCTGTGGGAGGGTCATGGTGGGGACATGTACCCTTCAAGAGCTTGTGGTTTCCTTTGCAGCCCTGTGTGACATGCACCCCATGAGAGCGCTCTTCCTCATCCCACGGAACCCACCCCCAAAGTTGAAATCCAGAAAATGGTAAAGAGATGTGTCAAAACTGCGTTTGCTGCATTGGGCTTAGGAGGATTTTGAGCTCTCTTGTCCAGAAACAATGATCTTGTTAAATCCCACAGTGATCTGTGAGGTCTTTCCTAGGGTGTTTCTAGCACCGGCTCAGGCCACTGGTGCAGATGTAGTTTACCTTTGGAAAGCAATACCTTTCTTTTGAGCTCAGCTAAACTGCAGAAGTCACTGCAGTTGCTGAAGTTTGGCATGGGTGAATGGAACTGTACTGTAGGCAAGACTTAGGTGGGCTGCTTGGGGTCAGAGCTTTGTCAGCAGACTGCATGGACACTGTGGGGCTAATGGCAGTCTCTGTAGCTTAAAGAGTATTTGTTTGTCTTTTAAATGAAGTATATAAAGAAAATTTTTACCATATCAAAAGGGTAAGGGTGTTTTTGAAAGAGTCATATTGGCCAGGTTGTGATTTTGTTGAGCTAGAAGTAAATTCAGGGTAACTCCACTGAGCAGGAGGTCAGGGTGGAGTTCCCTGTCACTCACCCTTAGCACTGTGGTGATCTCAGGAGGCATAGTGGTGGCAAATTGTCTCTGACAGTTCCAGTGTAAAAGGAAACCTTGCAAAGTTAGTGCTTTCTGTCACTCAGGGTACTGCTTGGCACCCAAGTTGAAAAGGATTATTGTTTTCCTTTTCAGGTCAAAGAAATTCCTAAACTTTGTTGAAAGCTGCCTTGTAAAGAATTATGTGCATCGTCCATCCACTGAGACCTTGCTGAAGCATTCTTTCATCCGAGATATGCAGAATGAACGGCAAGTGCGCATCATGCTGAAAGACCACCTGGACAGGACCAGGAAGAAGAAAGGAGAAAAGGGTAATGTCAAAACCAAAAGGCACTGCAGGGAGTAGATCCTCTTCCAGTTTTGGCAGCAAAGTACAGGGCAGATACAACTGAAATACTAGAACCAGGAAAACTGACTAAGTTGTCCCTGATAGTGGTGGGGCCATTTTGAAGATCTCTGACAAAATCCAGGTTCTTAATGGTGTTTAAGTGCTGAAATCTTTGGAGTCTGACTGACTCTGATTTCATTGAGAACAACCCTAATGCTAGTGTGATTGAGGAGCCTGAGTGAAGTCTAGATCCTTACTTTCTGGAGTATCTAAGTGCAGTACTCAGTAAACGTTTCTTAGTCTGTTAATTCAACTGTCTGTCCCTGATCCATTTAATTCACCTGTTGTGTTCCCATATACTTTTAGCTTGTAAGTTGTCTGGGGACAGAAGTGCTCTTTAAGCGTTTTTGCAATGGAGTGCGCAAAAGAAACCTCAAGAAGGTCTCCAAGCTCCAGAAAATCACAAATGAGCCTAATAAATGATCTGCATCACAGGGTGGCTGGAGAAAATGAGAATGTGAGCTTGTTCCCAATGCTGGCCTTGCTCTTCAGAGTAAAACCTGAGGAAACACTGCTGGAGTGGGGATAATACTTGTAGAGATATATGTGCACAGCAGACTAAGGGCTGTGCAAGGTAGAGCACCATAGCCTGTTGACAACCAAATTGCCCTGCCCTCTTTCCCCTCTTCCTCTTCTGTATATTTTATAATGGCAGAGCTGTGAAGACCAGTG
Source organism: Forpus xanthops (assembly GCA_032466535.1). Lineage (NCBI taxonomy): Eukaryota > Metazoa > Chordata > Aves > Psittaciformes > Psittacidae > Forpus > Forpus xanthops. Next base: position 45,163 of record JASSUY010023996.1, on the reverse strand, counting down.
ACTGCGAGGGCAAGCTGGGAAATCACTGTATGGTTAGAAAGTGACTTCTGAGCTGCTGTGCTAAAGCTGGCAATAATTTATTATCCCTGTTTCTATTTTTTTAATCATTCACTTTAATACAAAAGGAAACCTGGATTTACTGAAGGCCTCAGCTGAGCCATACAACAGGTATACAATAGCACAGCAGGGCAATTCAAGTCTTTTATGTCCTACCTAAATTTCTTTCAAAAGAACCCTTCTGCTGGTGTTATTGTGGGAGTTGGATTTCTCTGTGGGTTTAGCTTAATTTATTTCAGATGATGGAAATAGGTTAGTTTTGCAAAATCAAGCCAGTCAGTCAAGGGAAAAGGTGGGAGTGTGTAAAGGAGCTGCCCTAAAACATGATGTGAACTAGATTTTGAATTATGTATGTGGTTATGTTGCCTCCCCTCAGCTTCCCAGTGCAACCATTGTTTTCTTCTCAAATTCCTCCTGAGCTACATGTAGTTCAGGTTGAGTGCTCAGAAACCAAGATCATATCTTGCCTAATCATATCCTCCACTGGGGTTTGTTTATTCTTCTGTCTTTTTAGAAGAAACGGACTATGATTACAGTGGAAGTGAGGAGGAAGATGATGAGCTGAATGAAGATGAAGGAGAACCAAGGTTTATTTTATTACTGGAATAGAAAATTTGACTGCCCATGCTGTTCTCATTAAAGGCAGCCCTCCTCAGCCAGAATGGCTTTCTTAACTTATTCTGCATCCCTTATCTCTTATTAGCATGAACTAACAAGCTAACCTCTGTTAGCTTTGAATTGGTTTGTACTTATCAAATATAACTGCTGAGTATAAGATGTCTGTAATACGCTCCTTCTCCTTTCCCTGCAATAGGGAGGGAACTCTCAAATGAAGGACCCGATATTGAGTTTCAGGCTGTTCTTTAGCACAATAAATGCAGATGCATAGTCAACATGCTGGAGATGTGTTGGGACACCTTAATTTGCTAACACATGACACCAAGCAATTCCCAATGCACCTTGTGTTCTCTCTTTAATGTTCTGTTTAGTCACATAGAAACCTCTCCTTTGTTTCAGCTCCATAGTTAACCTCCCAGGGGAGTCAACTCTCCGCCGTGAATTTCTGAGGCTGCAGCAGGAGAACAAAAACCGGTCTGACCCTCATCGCCAGCAGCAGCAGCTGAAGGACCAGGAGAAATACAAGAAGCAGCTGCTGACAGAGCGGCAGAAGCGAATCGAGCAGCAGAAAGAGCAGAGGAGGAGGCTGGAGGATGTAGGGACTGGCTTGTATAGTTGTTCCATGTCTCATCACAACAAATGTGTCTGTAGAGATTAGCTTTGAAAGTCGAGAAGGCAGTGTTAAACTGTCAGCACAACCTGGGTTGTAGTCTGTGGCTCTGGGAGAACTGTGTCACTTTTGAATGCAATGATTTTGAATGATCTCTGTCCTTTTCCTGCTGCCAATCTGCCCTGAGTTCTGGGAGCATAAAGGGAAAGACACTTAGCTTGAGTTTGGTGGTGGAAGCCCAGGCAGATAGGATGAAAGATCCCAATTTCTTTGTCACATGTATTGCCCAGTTCGAAGTCTGTCTGATCTGGAGTCTTGGCCCCACTTCTGTTTTAGATGTTGCAAGACAGTTGCTGCCTTTTAAACTGACACACTGGTGTTGGAGGCATTGCTAAATCACCAACCAGTCCCTTCTCATGAGTACCTGACAAATTTCAAGCATTGTGCCAACACTTGAGCTGGCATCTGTGAAGCATAGTGCTGCTGCAGCAAAACAGGGGGCTCTGGAAAAGCCCTTTGTTCTCAAAATGATGGGAAGACATTTGTCATTCGATAAGCTGGCAGCCATCACAGAGATCTTGCATGCCTCCCTAAATGAATGGCATATCTGCCCTTGAGGCCAAAACGGGAAAAGGTTTCACTTTTAGTTTGGCAGTCAATGTGGTGGCAGCTTGTGGCTGGCTGTTTCTGCTGCGCAGTGTATTGGTATCCCATATCAATGACTGCATAGCAGGAAATTAGCCTTGTAATTAATGCGTGGCGTGGGTAATTGGTGGGTATGAAAGTAAAGTAAAATAAGCAGTGTTGTTCCCTGGCTGTCTTCCAGCATCAGAGGCGAGAGCAGGAGCTACGAAGGCAGCAGGAGTGTGAGCAGAGGTGGCCAGAGGCTAAGGCCATTCAGAGGACAGAAGAGAGATGTAAAGAAGACATATTAGATGGACAGAGGAAATCAGAAAAGAAGCAGGTATGAAAAGTGCTTAGCAACAGAGATTCACAGCTTCCTCTTCCTGTACCTAATGGGTTTTTTGGTTCCCTGAGTTTGTTCCCATCCTCTGAGTCACAGACCATAGAGGGCCTATTTTAATGCATTTACTGCCTTTTGTTCTCCAATTCAACCTTCTTTCAGGTTAAGTGGTTACTGAGTCATCCTTATCTACAGCAATGACACTGCCTCTCTCACTTCTGTCCCTACAGTTTTGCCGTGCTGAAATGGTCTGTGTTCCCTTCAGCCTGATTTAAAATATCTTTACCCTGAAGGCTTCCAGCATCAGCTCAACCTAAGCTTAGATCTCCAGTTTCTGTTCTGGTTGTAAGCAGGACTGCTTCTTTTTCACAAATAAAAATGGAGCAGAGGTTAATTTCAATGCTGAAGTCACTGGCCTGGCACCTTGGCCACAATATTAGCATACTGTTTCAGCAGCAAAGTGATCTGTAATCAAATAGGTGTATGGAGTTTTGATTCAAGTCCTCTGGTTTTAGGAAAAGTAAAGTGAAAAAGTAAGGGTTTTTTTTCTGACATGCTGTCTCTGAAGCCAAATACAGAGCAATTTTGGTCGCTTTATGCTTCCTATTGCTCAGGGTTGTAGCTCTTCTGTCAGCTCTGCTGGAACTGCGTTTGCTTTGTTCTTTGAAAAGCCAGTATTCCCAGCAGTCAGCTTGGTTGACCTCCAAGGTATTGATCTCACTGAGGTTCACCGCTCTGCTTTCAGAAGGTTGAAGATGTGCAGCAGAACAGGAAGGTGCATCGAACTCTCCCCAAAGATCAGACACAGCTGCTGTCTCTCCAGCATGACCACAGGCAGAAGAAGGAGCCTTCCAAGAACTCAAATTCAGCAGTGAATCCTCCATCAAGCGGCACAAGCAAAGAGGTAGCAGCTCGGTCAATATACCATTTAGATGCTTTGCAGTTTATGATGCTTTGGTCATGCTGAAGCACAGAACAGACATCTTTAAACCCAAATCTGGAGCTTGACCTCTGTTGTACTATATACTAGAAGCTAGCATAAAGCTTCTGGTAACCATTAATTTAGAGGGTAAGGGAGAGGAAAGGCTGCACTTGACTTTTGCTTGAGTTCAGAGAAAGGAATGATTGGTCAACCAGGTGTAATTCTCTTGTCTTCCAAAGAGAAATGAATTAAGGCAATATCAACTGAGGCTTAATGCTTATCTTTACCTGATGTAGGTAAAGGCAGAAGATTTACGGCTCACAGAACTGACCCAGGCACAGAATGGTGTCATGCCTCCGGAGCACAGATCTCTGTGACCCTGTGTCAGGCTGTGATGAACATTTTGTTACTGAAATTTGAAATCAGTTTTGTTTGCTGGCAGAGGGCTGGGTCTTACTCCATCTGAGGTCTAAATTGGGTGTGGACAGAGAAGAAGGCTGCTTTGGCTAAATGCACAAGGTCAAAGCCAGTTGAAATGGTTTGCCTTTGCTACACTTCTCAGTGGATGGGGAGAAAATGTAACTTAGTTAATGTAACTTCCTTTTCTGCTTCATTGTAGTTAGAAGTCAAAAGAATTGCATCATTCTGGTTTTGGCGTGTGTTTTGCCAGTGACCACTTTGTAGCAGAATGAAACATATTGTGGAATTTAGTGTGCAGTCACTGTTAGCTTTTAATTTGGTGGTGAAATTTTGTATCGCTAGTGCAGATAAAGTGCTGCCTGCCTTTTAGGTTCACAGCATGAGACTCTCCTCATCATGACATCCACAATATAGTCTAGTTTTAAGGACAAATAATGTTACAGTGTTACTCATTTAATCTCAGAACTTCTTGAAAGTCCCAGGTCCTTAGCACTAAAATCATAATTAGTGGTACAGGGTTGCATTTTCTGGTTGAAGTTTGAAACTTCCTAATTATGTCAGCAGTAATAATTGTTCACAATAATGTAAAAATGCTTTCAAGTTTTGTGTGGTTTTAACAGTGAATTTGTTCTTGTTGGTACTGATCTTTCCCAAGTTTCTTAGCCAAGGAGATGTTAGAATTCTCTGTTGGGAGATGTCTACACAGGAACAGAGATAGCCTGCTCAAGAGTGAGTTTGTTTGTGCATTTTTTCAGGGCTCAGTGGTGTTTGCAGGACCAATTGTTGAACACAAAAACTCTTCAGAATTTTTGTTGCACGGAGGCATTAAAACAAACAAACAAACAAACAAAAACAGATCCCTCCAAAGCCTCAGGATTAATGTTTGGGGCTGCAGACCGTTTCTTGGGTGCTCCTTGTCTTTGCCATTGCACTCACCCTGTCGCAGGCAGTCGGGGGTTTCCCTTGCTATGTGCAGACGTGGGCTCACCCTGTGCTATATCTGGTCCCACCAGTACTAGAGCTAATGAGGGAAGAGGCAAAGACCCCTAGCTTGGGCTTGACACTGCACTACCTCAGTGTCTGGACAGGGGCTGGCATCAGTTCTAGAAGCCTAAATTATCAGCTGCATTAGTTTGCATTTGGATCATAATATATTGCATGCAAGCGCCCTTTGGGCACAGAGGTAGCAGGTGAATTATCATATCTAGCTTTTACATTCTCTTTCTTGATTAAGGTGAAATTTGCCTTTCACTATTAGGAATTGCAAGTAATGAAACTGTGGCCTCAAGAGTATTACAGCAATCAGGTTCAATGGGGCTAGAGTTTCATAGTATTTGGCTGTGGTTGCTTGTTTGAATAAGGTTCATTTTCTGTGTTTGTGGTTGGGTTTTTTTTGGTGGTTTTTTTTTTTGTTTTTTTATTATTTTGGGTTTTAATCTTCTTTTTTTTCTCTTCCCTAATTGAGATCCATGAGGCTAAGTGGAATAGTTCTCCATCTCCTCAGCAGTTTCCTAGGCTGCGTTAAGAATATGCTTACCTACCTGTCACCGGTGCAAACACCCAGATACAATGAGATACCATTCAGAATGCCCACCCAAACACAGATAACTGGGGGGTTTATGGCACCAGTCTTTACTGTGTAGAGCTGTTTCTTGGCTGCTGAATCAGAGGATATGCTAAAGATTTACACTAGAGAATGAGTCATGTTGAAAGTGGAAAGAGTAGAGGAGTCAAAACCATAGGATAAAGTTTTTTGTAATGAGCCATGCCCTCAGAAAGTAAAAGGACCTTTATTCCTTCTAGAGCCTGTTGTTCAGTCTTTTCTGGAGTGTAACATACCAAAAGACAGTGTTAGAAGTATTTAAAGTAGAAAGGAACATGCAGTAATGTCAATGTTGTGGAAGGGGTAATAAATGCATGGCATGGCAAACCAGGATGTGTGTTGTCAAAGATAAGTGCAGACAGATGATTTCTCCCAGCTAAAAAGCCCAACCTGCAGCCAGGAGGATGGCCTAGAACACAGCAGATGGCAAGTCGAGCCCCTTTCCTTGCTGCAGTTTGGAAACTTGATGGAAAAGGAAGGGTTGCAGATGGAGATGCAGTAATGGCTCATATTGTGCCAGGGCTGACCTCTCCCCAATGGGGGAGTCCATCAGTGCACTGTGCTGCTGATGGAGAACATCCAGGCTGTGAAGCCTGAGGATCAGTGTGCAACCTGCTGCTACTTTTCTCTTTCTCAGGCTGAGGACCGAAAAAAGCTAAGTGACAGCATGCAGCCCTCCTTCCAGTGGCCAGCAGTGCTGGGGCACGAAGCCACACCACACACCAGGATGGGCTCTGGCAGCAGCTCCAGCCCTTGCACCCCTGCGCCGCAGAGAGCAGTGTTAGTACAGGTATGGTACTGCTGCCCCAGATGGGCAGGAGAAAGCATGGGTGCAGAACAGTGCATCTAAAACCCAATTCCCTTCGCACCTGGCACAAATGACTGAGGCCTGTGCAAACCAGCTTAGAAGTTTCTTAGTGCCACCATGTGCTACTAAGTTCTATGTGGAATTATACTTAAGACACTGCAGGTCAGGGTTAGACAACAGTTATCTTTAAATACTTGATGGCTGATTACTGATTCCATGGTATTACTCTTAAATATTTCACAGAAAGCCTAAGTGATTGTGCTTTTGCAACCCTGGATAATCTACTATCTTTTTGGCCAATCTTTTCCAGTGTTTCACCGCCCTCATTGTAAAAAAATTCTCTTCTTCATATCTAGTCTTTATCTACCCTCTTTTAATTTAAAATGATCACCCCTTATCCTGTCACTACAAGTCCTATTAATAGGTAGTAGTTAGCATCTTTAAGTCAAAGTTCCCCTGTGCCTTTCCTGTTCAGGTTTCTTTTTGGTGATCATGCAAAAATCACCATAGACAACTGCTGGGAGGGAAAAGGCCCCATTTCACCTGATAGCTTTTACCTGGGAAAATATTTTTGTCTTTTCACATCCTTTTTTTCCAGAGCCTGTTTGTAATTTCAAGTCATGAGTATTGTAACTGGGCTGAGTTGATGGCCTGGCTTGTAGCATCAAATCACTGGAGAGCTGTTGCAAGATCAACAAGAAGGATGTCTGTATCTTAACCTTGGGTAGCGGCTGGCAGCTTCCTTGGGGCAAATATTTCAGCCTTGCAATAGTAGTGGGAGAGTCCACAGTTTATTGCAGGGCATTAGAGTTTCTGTAGGAACACAGCGGCTGCACAGAGGATGGTCCTGCCCTGTTAAAATGATGCTCTTGGGATGAAAGGAGCTGAGTTCTAGGCTGGCTGCATCACCTAGGACAAGTCACTGCATTACTTTGCGCCCTGTCAGTGCTTCTCTGTTTGGGTAGTACCTCTCCCAGCTGCCAAGGGAAGTGAAGAATGAAGCAGTATTTACCAATCTCTTACATTCCTTGATGGGAGCTACCCTATAAAAATTTTATGATGTTTAAAGTGATGGTGTTACTTCAGGATAATAGCAGCAAGTGATATATAGCTATTACAGTGTGATTTCACTCTGCTGGTAGCTGCCCTGATACCCACTCACAAGTCAGCGCTCAGCTGACAGAGACAGTGTGAACAGGCAGAAGTCAGTCTATACTCTCACCTGCCGTGTTAGCATGGAGACTGGAGACCAGATGAACTTAATGGCTAGTTTATAAATCCTCTGAAGGGCTGTGTTTTCTTTTGCTGTTTGGCAGCAGCTGTTGATGCGAATAGCGGCATGTTTGGGTATGCTGCCTGCATTAACTGTATGAAGTGTTAGGGCAATGAGTGATGGACCAGTTAGTCACCCAGAAATTGAAAGGCTCACAGCAATACACTTGTGAAGTTCAACACTTTTGTGGGCCTTGTTGATTTAAAATCAAAGTGAACTGCAGAGCTAAAATGCAAGCTGAATTTGTCACAGATGTCTGTGCTGAAGACTTCCAGACAGGTTTGACTGAGAGGGATCATCTCTCATCACTGCTCCGCTCAGATAAAAATGACTTCTTATATTAAGTGATTGTATTGCCCAAATCTCTCTTAAAATGTTTTCACTGGATATCTTAATGCAGCCCCTGAGGTGCAGGGAGTATGATTTCTCAGTGTCTTATATCCTATCTGTCCAGTAAGGGAAAAGTGGTGTATTACCAGATCAGAGTGTACCATTTCCACCTGTCTTGTGTTTGCTACAGCACGGCAGCAGATCTGGCTCTCTGTGGTGGTATGGGATGAGCACAAATAGTTTTCTGGTACTCTGTAGGACTCAAAAGCTGGAATTTAGGCAGAAATGTAAGCATCGTGTCAAAAAAGTGGGAAGGAAGAAAATCTTCCTATATTCTGGTAATAATACACTTGCTGTAAAACCCATTCTTATACCCATGATGAATCGTTAGGGGAGCACTTTGCTGTTGGAATAATTCTGGTTAACTAAATGCTATTATTAGTGATAACCATGTTGGACAAAGAAAGTAGTTTTGACAAAATGAAGGTACATCGATTATGAGATGTTACAACTGCTGAAAAAGCTGTTTTCTGTTAAGGGGAGTTAACACAGCATAGTATCCCCCAAAGGTAGAAAAAGCACCTGAATATTTAACTAGGTGAAATTCTCAGGACTGTTTTTTTGACTGCTGACTTTGCTGTGCTGGTCCAGAAGGTGGTGGTGGGATGTTTGAATGGATGTTTGGCATCTTTGACTAGTGTTAGAGTTACTACCTGTCAATTTTTAGGTGATTTTGAACATTGTTCCCATTAAGTAATTAGTTTTGTAGAGCCATAGGTAGTTCATAATCATATTATGGCATTGAAAATTTGTGTGCAGTTCTTAGTTACTTCGTTTTAATTTTTAAGACAGGAGAAGTGGAAAATGCTACAGACTTGGGCTGATAAACCAACTTGAGTCCTTTGATGAAGCTAAACTGCATCTGCCTCTGATCTGGGTTGCAGGAACTCAACTGGGACACAAGAGTTTGAACTTTGACTTGGATAAAAATTACTAGCCTCTTTCTTAAGCTTGCGAGTGGTGGGGATGGTGGTCTTGGCATGCGTTTGAGAGCTGCCCCGCAGAGAGCCCCCTTCCATGGGAGGTCTGACAAGATAAAGCACAAAGTGGTAGAGCTTCAGGAATTTCTCTAAGATTTTTTAATTTCTGCAACATCCAATTGGATCTAGCGCAGGAATCCTTGAAGATTATCCCAGCTCACACAGCTTTCCTGTTCGTTCCGTCTCAGTCTTGTTTCCAAAGGATTTCTCATCTCAGGGAGGATCAGTACCTTCAGTTGACATTTTTAGCTCTGCCTTTCTTCTCCTTCGGGAGATGCCAGTGTAATACATCATCAGTGTGTAGAATTTAAGGGAACTTTCCTTCCTTTTTTTTTTTTTTCCTTTTTTCTTCCTTTAAATACAGAAAAAAACTGAGGACCAATGTTGAGTATTTTAGCTTCACTTTCACACTGCTTGTTCCCTTGGCATGAAGACTTTGTAAAGAAGTGGTTTGATTTTTGTTTTTCCTCACCTCCTCCCCTCACCCTCACTGTGATTAGGACAGTTGCTATCCTAATGCTCCAATTTCATATCTTTGAAAATACATATTGTCTGCATTTAAAAAGTATTTCATTTGTTTCAAGTGTGAAAATTTCCGGGCTAGTAAGGATGTGTACCACAGCAGTTCACTGTCAGATATGGTGACGACACCACTCAGCCCTGTACAGGATGATGTATTCTGGAGCATCAGTCAAAATGAAGAACAACCCCCAAAGGTATGTGAAACTCTGGGTGTTTGGCACTGTTGGTGGTTAACAGCACTCCACTTGGTTCCCCTGCGCTGTGTAGGATCCATCCTTTGGACTTTATGGAACACAATAAAAATCTCATTGCTTGTACATTAACTTGGTCTCAGTAACCTAGAAGGAAGATATGAATTCATAAGCAGTCCAATATTCTGAGTGTATGTATATAATATCAGCAGGATTTGTAAGCATGGATACACTTCTTTGTTAGACCATGTAAATATTTGTACCTGTCTGTGAAAAATCTGGCCTGTTGCAGAAAAGCTCCTTAGTCTGTGTAGCTCAGGTGATGGGGTATTTCTCTTTTTAACAGAACTGTTAGAAACAATTACAAGCATATTTGTGTGGGAATGTGTATGTGCATGTGTGTGTATTCATTTTATTACTTTGCAGCTTGGGGACGTGTGTGTGTGTCTCTTCCCCCAGCCCTTTGATAGCAACACTGGTAATCCACCACCTAGGGAAAGCTGCATTAAATGACTGCAGATGCGTTTTCTTGTCTGCTTTAAATATTGAGCAAGAATAATGCTGACTCTAAGAAAAAGTGCAATCTCTTGCAGTCTGCACCCTGGTAGATTGCACAGGCTTGGAACAAATTAGAAGCACCTACTGCTGACTTGCAGCTTCCAGTGTTGATATCAAGGAAGACCTCTCCACAGGTCCCACTGTAGCATTAATTTATGTTCATTTGTCTTATTTTTGCACTGTTACACGGTAAGCATTAGGTTTGTTAACTGAGTGTAAAATATCAGTAGCAACCTTAAAGCATTTTATTAAATCCTTAAGGTCCCGGAAAGGACAACCTCTAAATTTTACAGCAGGGACCAGCCTGGCCATCAGAGATGTCTTTCAAGGTAAGCTTTTCAGTACTTTGTGCTTATACCAATGTTGATTTATTGTCAGTAGGAGAACTAAAGCAGGTTATTTAAAAATGAAGGCATAACCTCAATGACAGGAAAACCAACATAGGTTCATACTCATTTAGTAGCAGATAAAAATATTTTGACATTTGTGCCTGTTTGTTCACAAAAATAACTAAGCAAACTTTGTAATTTTAAACCTGAAGGAAGTGTCTAAGCCAGTTTCCTTGTAATGATTGATGTAACTGTTGTAAAGAGAAACAAAATGCTCGTAGATCTCCACCTCCTTTACATGCAAGTTAGTTCTGTCATCTGCTGGAAAGCAGTATTTTTAATATATGAGAGCTGTTCCATCTGTAATAATTCCTACAATGAGCTATTTCATTTGGCTTAGCTTGTTTGGCATGTCTGAGCATGTTGGATGCAAGTTCTGCATCTATTTCCTAGTTAACAGGCAGTGTGTTGGGCTTTTTGTTGAACTTGCGATGTAGTGGCGCTTTCTTTTTCCTTCACATTAGAGCAAGTGGCTGCTGAAGGTGCAGATTACTCGAGATCCTAACCTAGGCACTGGTGATGGCAGGTGGGAGTGATGCTCATCAGGGCTCCCTGCTCTTGCAGTTGTTTTACATCTGCACCAATGGAGTGCAAAAGGTAGTTAGGTGCCTGGATACTTCAGCGGGTAGGGGTCTGGCACTAACTGCCTGTATAGGCAACCTCAGCAAATGAGGCTTGCGCCTTTGTTTTACCTGGTAGTAGCTTGAACAAGCTGTCTGTAGATGTATCTTCACTATTTTGGCAGTCTGCCCTTAAAGCAGACTATTTTCATATCCCAGGAGAAAATACCAAGGATGCAGAGAGCTCAGCAATAAAGGGTAGCTCCTATTGAATATCTACTGAGGGAACATAATGCTGTGAGAAACTGGTTGGAGAGACTTGAAAGTGAAGTAGATTTAGCTGACGTAACAAAATAACGTGTAGCACTTCTGATGAGCCAGAGTCAGAAACATCTAAGTAATTTCCAAGTGAAGTCAAGCCCTGAATGCTCTCTATTTAGGAATTATGTGTGCAAAGCAAAAAAGAACCATGCAAGTAAGTCACAGTGTTACAAGTGAGTGGCCTTGAGCCTGGTTTTCTGCCGCTGGCTCGGCAGCTTGTTTTTCTGTCCAATGCATTCCTTTCTCCATTGATAAGTGGATGACAATATATCTCGTAGGAGAGTACTGGAGCATGTATGTTTATTTGTAAATACCATGAGATGTTGAAATCAGGTTCCACACAAATCTGAAGAGGCCAGGGGAGGAGTACATATAGTAGGATATTTTGTAATCACTTGGGAGTCTCTGTAATCTCCCAGAATGACTGCCCAGAGGAAATTGTCCCCTTCATCATCTTCTCTTATTACTGGATAGCCCTGCTTGGAGCAGCAATGAATATGAAATTTGTGTTTATCAGGAGTATTATACCATACGGTAGAAGCAGAGAACTCAACTCTGTGGCTTAGAAGATCCATTCCAATCTGTGTTCCTGCATGGAAGGTACTCTCATCTGCTTTTTGTCTTTCTGTTTAGTAACAGTCATCAGTCATCCCCCGGGGGACATGTTCTGAAGCTAAACAGCAGCAGCAGCACTTCTGGCAACAAGGAGTGGGAGATGGGATCTCATCAGAGCAGCTGGTCAACCTCAGGTGACTCCTAAGTCAAAAATCCATCAGTCTAAATGCACAGACTTCCTATCAGATGAAACAGGCTTCAGCAGGTTGTCAAGTGCTGCATTACAAACGGGGTATTTTTCTTAATGATATCTTCTGGTGGTGGCCTTCTGAAAGCCCTCTGGATTTTATGGTTCCATGTTCTTAAAACATAAATACTTCTTCTTTTGAGTCAAAAAGTAACAGTGAACAGATTTCCATATAGGAAATTTGAATTGCCTCAATTAAGAATTGAGAAATATCAGTTCTGTTCCGCTTACTGACACCACTTGAAACTCAGCAGAGCCAATATTACAGATGTATGCCACTACTAGGGTTCACCCACTGGCATTTTCTTCATAACCGTATGCTGCTTTTTTGCATTGCCCACTTGATAGGATGATATGGATGAGCAGTTTATGCACACTGCTATTTCTGTACTGTAATAATGTACTGGCTGAGGGAAGTGTGAGACTGCACAGCACCTTATGATACATTCCTCCAATAGTCTTCTGTTTGCATAATGATAGTGGAACTGAAAAAAAAGACAAATGAAGTTAAAAGGTAGAGATACCCTCAACAAATTGAAGAGAAATGCAGCACTGTAGACTTTCTTGCTATCACTGGTAGTGGTGCAGGAACACAGTGGGCTTGCTCATGGTTGTGCAGAATTTTTCCAGTACAAACACTGGTTCCTGAGAGATGATCTGAGATTGTGGCCGATGGAGACGTGGAGCAGAAATGGACAGCTTTGTTCCTCTGTTGTTACTCCTAAGGGTGTTTTCTGTGGGTCAACTGGAGGGCAATTTCTTCCCTAGCTCCTTGCAAGCAGAGTGGCATGTTGCAATGTTTTGCCTCCAGCTTGACTGCTAAAGACTGGGGACATGGGGAATCATGTCCAATTCAGAGCAGAGTGGATGCTGAAAGTATTCTGAAACCACAACAGTGAGCTGCTGAGGTAATTTATTCTTAAAGTGAGGCTCACACTGTTAACTTACAAGCCCTTGATAAATGAAGAACAAATTACTTATTTATTACACTTATACAGTTGAGCCAGTTTTGCTTTCACTAACTACACAGAATAGGAAGCTTTGCTTCAAGAGAAACCTAAAACACAATTTAAACTGCTTGGATTTTGTTTCTTTTTGCTCTTATGTCATTTTGTGTTTGAATAACAGCATAGAGATGAACAACGTGCAGCAGCCCAGATCAATTTTGCAGTGTCTTCGTGATGTGCTCCTGTGCTATTTTGGCATGGGGAAATGAAAACCTCACCAGCAATGGAAAAAATAGAAAACCTCCCCTGTGGTTTAAACTGTCTCCTTGGGTTCTTAAGTGTCATTAAATTACAGTTAGTTCTGGCATATGGTGTTCCAGAAAGAGTTTGTTGCTTTCCCAAACCCACAGGGATAACGAATTGGGCAGGAAAGGCCTATAAATATTGAAAGCTAATATTTCTGCTGACTTGCTAAGGTATTCATTGACCAATAAGGAGTTCTAAAGTTTAAAAGCTTTGAAAACTGCATGAGTACATGAAGCCATTGTGATAAACCTATCTAAATTACCAAACACAAATCTGAATTTGTGTGAGCTTCAATTCTTCCTCCTTAACTTGCAAGAAATCTTGTTGGTACTGGTGGGAAAGGAGAAATTGCTGAATGGAATAGACTTCCAGTTGGCTGGTGTGTCCCAGAGGCAGGGTGAGGGTACATCTGCTTGTATCAGGAATTGTGTGCAGCAGACAGTATCTCTCCAAGGCAACTTGTGCTCTTCCCAGGTAGCTCTGTTGGTAATGAGGTTATTGAAAGGCAAGATTCACTTCATTACTTGCAAGCTTCCCTCCTAATATGGCATCAGCACATGCAGATGGACTTCAGCTCTTCTAGTCTTGTTTGCTTGGGTGTTCAGTAGCTGTCCAAGCACAGTGGCAAGTGTAGGTCCCTGTGCCACTAGGAAGGGAAGTGTAATGCCACCAGCACCTGACCCTGGGCACAGTGTCACAAGGTGCCAACAGACCCCGAGTTGGCTCACAGTGGGGACAGCTCTCTGCAGATCAGGGCTGTTGTTACCTACATCCCCACAGGCAGAGTGGAAGTGGGAGCTGAGAGGTGATGCTGTGTGCTCCAGGGGAAGCAGGGACTGGAAGGTTGTTCTCCCTGTGTTGCCATGGGAAGTGGTGAATCCTCTTCTGCTCTTAGCTTGACCCGCCATGCTTGTGAGTGAAGTCTAATGCATCTGTTTGCCCTCAGTCCATTTGGGTTTAGAGAATCTGACTGGTTTTGTGCAGCAGTTTTATGAAAGCACATCTATTAAATCATGAATATGTGCAGCTGGGGCCCAGGCTCCTGTACCCTCTCCCTCACCTGCCTGTCTGCAGTCACCTTTAGTGCTGGAATGTGAGTAGCAGTTGCTAATATGATGAGCTGTCTCCCCTCAGAAAGAGAACCAGAGGAAGGAATTAGCATGGCCTCACCTTTTTGCCTTCCAAGCTGCTTTCCAGTCCATGGAACTGGTGCTCATTGGGAGTATGTTGCCAAGGTTTTGGTTTGCTTGTCTTGCTCTTGCAGCATTAAACTACTTCAGTATCAGTACATATACATAATATTGTAGCATCCAGAACCACAGGAAACAAGCAAAAAAATTTCCTTTCACGAAGAAGTTTGCCAGCCGAGGCTGGTGTCTGCTTTGGGTGGTAACTGTGTGTGCTTGTCTTACTGGTCCCTTCTCTCACCAGCTGCACATGCATTGAAAAAAATACACTTTTTCCTTTTTTTTCCCAGGGAATGCAGGACCAGCCAAGGCAGAGAACGCTTTGTCCCAGAACCATTTGCAGCTGCAGAAGAAGCCAGAAAAAGTTTCTCATCCAGGCCACATTGCAGTAGGTTCTTTTAAATCCATCGATATTTTTTCTCTTCATTTTCAGTGAGGGTATGTCTGTGCAGACAGCTCCTCTGTCAGTGCTGGAGTTCACTCACTAATGAGTCCACCTGAGAGGCTGTGTGGGACTGGCTCGAGCTTACTGCTGTGTTAACATGTCCATGTCTGACTTGTGTCCAGCCCAGGTCATCCTCAGAATTCACTTTTCCTTGTCTGATCATAAATCTTTAGAAGGGAAGGGTCTATCTTTAATATTTCAGGTCATTGATCAGTTGTCATGCAGCCAAGACCATGCCAGTGGCGTGTGCAAATATCCAGTGTGTAACTGCCTGGAATACATGCTGCCAGTCTGTGATGCACTCAAGATTGTCCTGGGTCTGTTTGCTGATCAAAAGGAATGATTGCTATTTCTCTTTCTTATTTACTGAGGTATTTCTTATCTTTGGTGGTGTTTGGGGTAGGGAGAGGGAGATATCTATCAGACAACTGGAGCCCATGGTGCCTTGTGCAAGAGCTCATACACAGGAAGTTCGAGATCACATGTGGGATGCTTGGCATTTTAAAACTACACAGGCAGGCCTGGGTGGCTCCGGAAGATGCAGAGTGGGGCAGCAGGAGACAGCTGTGGCTTACTGGGGTCCCCAACTCCTCCTGGCTTGTCAGGGACTGAAGGTCTGAAGACTCTGAGCTTAGGCAATTTCCAATAGTGTGGGAGGCCTATACATGGATTCCTGTAGGACTGGTGTGTCTAACTGACCTGTGGGTGGGAGTATGGCTGTGCTGGTGTTGCCGTTGAGCCTAAAACTCCTTTGTATGTGGTCTGTGCAGGCACAGCCTGGGCTCAGGCATGGCCCCACAAGCTTCAAGGTAGTCCAGGACTGGAGCAGAACTCAAGCTGGTGTAATCCTTTAGTCCAAGTGCAGAGCACTCCTTTTCTTGTGTGAGAAAGGAAGTACTTCTGTGCTCCTGCAAAGTGCACATAAATGTTTGAAGTGCAAAATAACATACTGACAGAAGTTAGTCATCATTCAGCTTTTGAGAAAATCATGTGTTCTGTTCCTGTGTGAAACACCCACTTGTGATGGACAAGCAAAAGCACCAACTTTCTAACAAAGCTTTTTTGGTGTGGAAGTGACAATAATTATATTTGGGACAATAAAATACTGCATGTGCTGTTTAGCAATGAGTTCTTCCATGAGAAAAAAATGTCAACTGAGTTTTCTTTACAGAGTCCACCCTCCTTTGCCAAGGTGAAGGACAGCGCCAACTCATTCTTAAAAGCAGCAGACTATTCTTCATCAAGTGATGAAGTCAGCAGCAGCGATGAGGATGATGTGAACCACACAAGGTTTGCTTGATGTCCTTTTCTTAATTATTATTACCTTCCTTTGTGTTACACATCTCTAAATATCTGTAGGAAGTTGGCATACATGCATACTGCCTCCCTCTGAAGTTAATATCAATCATTTATGTCAGTTATAATTAAGAAGTTTAATTGCACTGTAATGAACTCCCGGGGGTAAACGTTTGCTCCATCAGATGTATGCAGTGTAATTAGCTTTGATGACTTGCTGCCCTGGGACAATGAGGAAATGTCTCGTTTTAACTGAATGTCAATAGGTAGTGCTTTTATAGCGATTGCTTCACATTGATCTATGTTTTAACAAATTTCTGAAAACAAAGGAGAGGGAAGGAAAACTGTACCCCTTCATGCTAAACATGGGTTACAGTGAAAAAAGCAAGGCAAACATGACCCTTGTGTGTAGGTAGTCTGTTTGCTCCAGAGAAATAATTACCACTGAAAAGCAGATTCCTTCACCAGGGCTGTTTCTCTCTACCTTTCCAGTTTCTCTTGCTGATTTTGTGACTGACTTCTTGTGGTGTTTTACCTGTCATGCAAAACGTGTATTCTGCTGGGAAATAATGGAGTGCGAGTAGGTCGCTGGTCCAGGTGAAAGAGTTGGGGATTGGTTGGCAAGCCCTGCTGTTTGGAACAGCAAACAGAATTAGTTTTTAGTATTGATGAATGAAGCTTCTAATTTTCTTTCAAAGAAACTTCAGTTTAATTCAAGTTCTAGGATTTACTTTGAAGCGCATCAGAGGCCACAGATCTCTCTTCAGTGGGGGTCTTGCTCTTCTGGCATAATTGTACACACAATTTTGTCGGTCTTTAGAAAGAGCTGCACAGATTTGTAGCACTGTTGGCGAGCTGTTGTGCTGGCCTGGTACCAGCCCTTTCCCCTGTGCTGCTCTGAAGAAAGTAGAGTTTTTGTGCCTGCATATGCTCCTGATTTGCATTTCTGAAGTTCATTTTCAAAGCTGAGGGATGAGGACGGAGTTGTCTTTTTACTGTATTGACTTTATTTTCTTACTGCTCCTCTTCTAAACCACCTTACTCTGATCTGTAAAAAGTTTTGTTCACTCCAGGTCATTGAATTCATCCTAGACCTCAAAAAGACTCTACGTAAAAGTATGGGTTTGCCCTGTAGAGATGAATTTGCTGTGTGTTAGATTGCTGTGATCCTTGCATGCTGTAATGATTTGAAGGAGTGGTGTAAGAGTAGGACCTTTGGAAGTCCACATGTGTTATTTGCATCCCCTCCTGTAGAAAAGGGGACATGGGCTAAAACCAAAAAAAATAAAGAATGAAAAAGGTCCACAAAATGTTGTACTCTTTCACAACCATCTGAAGTTGGTAGTTCTCTGCCAGACCTCCTTCATTATTGCATTGGGCAGCATTAAAAAGGAAACCAAAGCAAACACAGGCACTTATAAAAAAATAAAAACCCAAACACACCAAAACCCAACCAAACCCACAAAAATCAAACACCCAAACCAAATAAAACAAAAAAAATCTTTACACTGTTCTACCAGCTGTCACATGGCACTGTAGACCCCTTCAAATCAGCATCCTGAATCAAGTCAGTTTTGTAATGACTGGAAAGGAGATGGAAGCATAATAGGCTTAAATGAATTGCAGTAATAAAAAAAATGGATATAAGTAAGTAAGTGAAATAAATAAATAATATGGGGTAGAAATGCACAGAAATGGGGCCAGAGCCTCACTGACGGAAATTTGAGGTAGTTTCACTAGGGTGAAAAAGTTTAAAATGTGAAAATACCACTGGTTGTGTAGGAAGTCACATACACAGGAGTATATGACAGCAGCTGCTTGCCACCTTCTTTTCCTTTAGGTATGTGCTTTTGGTCACTCTTGAAGACAGAATACTGGGGAAGGTGGGCTTTTGGCCCCAGCCAATCCATCAGCAATTAGGTTCTTCTGCCTATGTATGCACTTGGCAGCATTTTGTTTCTTTTGTACACAAGGTGTGGTTGTCTATGTTTTGGGAACTGTAGCCTGTCCCAGTAGGCACTGGCAGAGAGTTCCCTGATACCCCCTTGCAAGTGCAGCTGATGCTCTTCCTCTGGAGAGCAGGGTGGCTTGTAATTAATTGCACTCCATAGGGTAGTGCCTGAGGGGAGACAGAAGTTTTGAGGTAGAAGCTTCTCAAATGACAGCCTGAGGGACCAGCTCTCACTTGCCTGAGCTCAGGAGTGCCTGAAAAACAATGAGTGAAATGCAGGGCCTTGAAGGGATGCTCTCCATTGAGATGGGGAAGAGTTTCCTGCTCTGTGTGAGTGGTGTTTGAGCTCAAATCCGTTCAAGCACATCCACAGACTCATCAGCTTACTTTTTTGCAAGAACCTGTAAGTGTAACTAGTGAATGTTAATGATGCTCACTTTAGAAGGTGTATACATGGGGTTTTTTACTTTGGGGGGGGAGGGAGGGGTTGGCTCTTCTGCCTCCCCAGCCCACTGGAGTAGTTTGGTTCATTAACTGGAGTTTGTTACCAGGCAACTGCTAAGCAGCAGAGTGGCAGATTTCTCAAGGACAAGAGTACCAGACGGAATTGAACTGAAACCCCAAAGCACCATTGGAGAACAGAAGGTAATTTGGCCATTTGTAAGGGAGGGGGTACAGTGTGTGTGAGAGGGGGAGTCAGATCATTAATGTGCATGATAAATGCTGTATCCTTTTCTCCTCGGCAGCATTTTCACTCTGAAGCCCTGCTCTGACATTGCAAATTATAGCTATAAGCCTTGAAAAAATGCATAGTCTCAGGTTTTGTGCTTTCTGTAAAAATGCCCACGTTTAGGTATGAAATTGCACTTATTTGTCCTTGTTATTGACCTGTAGTAGTTTCTGATGTCAACGTATTTCTTGAAGGCATTGGGCAGGTTGCATAAAGCAATGCTGTGGATTATTGGTGGTGTGCATTGTAGCTGGTTTTTAAAATCTTGATGTTTTTGATATCAATTTAGAGAACTACCTCTTACTACTCAAAATACTACCAGAAGAGAGGAAAAATATTTGATCTCTCCTTGATAGCTTAGCAAAAATACGTGTCTCCTCGTATGTCATGTTGTGGTTCCTTCTTATCTGGAGTTTCTAGTAGAGACTTCAAGTCATGGGAATTTTCACCTATAATAAGACGTTAGTGGAGAAGAGATGAATAAAGACAAAACAGAACAATGTTCTTTGTAAAAAGGAAGCTGTAAAAAATTGTAGTAATAACACTTGCATTCTGCACCAGAGCGCTTCTCACGTATTACTTGGTGTCCTAAGTAATAGAGAAAATAAATTGCCATGAAACCGGTGTTTTCCTCAGAGCTGCTTTTGTGAGCTGTGGCAGGGTCAGGAACAAAAAGGGATTTTCTTTAGCTCTGGTGTGACTTCTGAACTTCAGACCAGAGATGCATCCTTCCTGACTGGGGAAGGAGTCTCACTTTGCCTTTGTCTCACCATCCTTGAGGAGGAAAGACCCTGCTTTGGAGAAGGAATTTTAATGGGGCATGAGCCAGCATGGATTTGTTTGGTTTGATTTTGTTTTTTTTCTTTGTGGCAGAGCCACTCCAGTGCTTCCCCTTTCCTCTGATCTGAGCACTGAAAATAGGTTGCTTGAAGGAAAGGAGAAAGATGGGGTCTTTGGGGCCCAGTCTTGAGGATGAGGGAGGTTGGAAAAGAGTGAAGGCCACAATTTCTGGTGGGCTTGGGGAGCACAGTGCAGGAGGGAAACAGAGGGATGACTGCCGCCCCTCCTCACAAATGCCTCCACCTTCCAGTCTTCTTCTCATATAAATTCCTGTCCATTTCCCCCTATCTGTTGCACGAATCACAGCCAAGTTGAGTCTCAATGACTCCTTCCAGCAACCCTTTCCCTGGCCCGTCAGCATGAACTGGTTCAAGTGGTTAGGGTGTACCAGACTGCCCAAAGGATTCAAATGGGGTTTGTTTCGGCTTAGCTGAATCTGACTCAAAACTGAACAAAAAAAACCCATACTGACTTGATTCCCTAATCTCAAACACAGATGTGTATGTTTTGGTTTGGGTTTTTATATCTAAATCAAACTGTAAAATACTTAGAGCATGAATTTGATTTTTTTAGTTAATTACTTGGCTTTTAAAAGGCAAATGTCCTATTTACAACGTGCTAGTTTTCTCTCCCCCTCCGCCCCCGTATTTTGGCCAGCATTCAGAAAAGCTGATCTGATTTCAGGAGGCTGTTTATCAAAGTCAGTGCAATGCACAGACTTGCCTTGAATTCAGCCAGCCAGAAGCTGCTTGAGTTTGGTGCTTTTTGCTTCAATGTAATTCAGGAGCAGTTCTGTAGTGTAGTGCTTGGCTCCCGTCACTCTATGTTCCTGTGCCAGTGGTGTTCAGGTACCCTAACCAATCACTGCTCTCCCCATCTGGGACACCACTTGTTTCACACATCCCATTTTTCTTCCTCTTAATGCTTTTTGGACATGTATTCCCATAAACCAGCCTCTGACTCTGTCCTTTGTGCTGCTGGGGAGACAGCTTGTGCGGTGCCTCAACCTTACATAGCTTACAAGCATTTCCTTGAAGCTGGTGAGATCCTGTAAGGAGGTTGCAGCACCATACATCATTGCACTGGAAATGCTGATACTAGGTCCCACTGAATGTCAGCGTTCTAGAATAAGGTTTTATAACTCAGCAAATGGAAAGTAGCAATGCAAGGAATGGTAAGGGACTTTTCACTAAATACAGGCCCAGAACCAAGAAGTACCTCTGCCTGTGCCATAGTAGTACCTCTGGGAGAAGAACCTCTGTCTGTAATGTTAGGACAAGTAATTTAATTCTGTCTCGAGTGTCTCTGAGGATGAAGTTGTTTCTTTACCTGTCATGGTGATGTCAATGGGGAACATTTGTGGAGAATTCAGAAGTGGAACCCAGTGTTGATATCTCAGGTGTTTGCCACACGCTGCTGTATTTATTTACTTTACTTTAACTTTTCCATAGGGTTTGTCATTATATGATGCGTCATGTAGAGCACCCTCTCCTCATATGCTCATTATTTATTGTCTGATGAACAGGAGTTGAATTGGACATATGCTAAATGTGGAGTTTAATTTTATGTTCTCATGTGCAGGATCCAATTTTAGGTAAACAAATTTCTAGCACCCAAGAAGGCCTCTGGAGCATAAACAACCAGAACTATCTCCTGCCCGACCTCCTTCAGCAAAGCCAGATTTCAGACTCCTCTGTGAACCCACCAAAAGTGCCACTGACCAGCCAGGAACCTCAGAACAAAACTCTGAATAAGGTAAGAGATGGACTACAGATTGAACCAGTTGTACCATAGTTGTCTTTCAGCCTTTAGGATCCTGAGATCAAGTCCCTTTTAACTCCATCCATCCTGTCTCTTTTTATCGTGATATTTTTCACCACATTCCTTCTTTTCCTTAAAAGTTTCATCTAGGAGATGGTTTAGAAATCTTGAGCTTCTGAACATATTTCATTGTTCCACTTGTTTGCCTCCATCTCTCTCTCTGCCCACTTTTCTTTCTTTCCTTTTTTCCTCCCCTTTTACACAAGCTAGAAGTGGGCTTGTACCCTCTGATCCTTCACCTGTTATGTCAGCAACACAGCACTCTGCCTCTGCTCATTATCCCTGGCTTTCTTCCACCCATAGGTCAGATAGGAGTGCACCAAAGGGACTTTAACACTGCTGTGAGCACAGGCATCTCTTGAAGTGTCACTGAAGGCAAATAAACAGCTCTGTCAGGGATCATATCCTAAACTGCCTTACTCAAGGCAACAGTGTCCTCCTTGCAGCAAAGAGATTTGAGCAATGCTTTGTTGCAGATGAGACAGCAGGGAGTGATTGACATGCTCTTCTTCTGAGTACTGGTTATGTCAGTGTGGAGCTGTGCCTGGGTAAGCATCCCAACACAACTCCCTGCTCAGGCCTCCTCTTTTGTCACTGAATCTGTACCTACTGCATTAGGTCTGTTTATCATGCCTGAGTATGCCGCATGCCATTTCTTCCTAACCTCAGAGGCACCATACTGCTCTGTGCTGTCTGCTCCCCTAGCATCATCTTCCTGAAGCAGCTCTTGTTTTATATTGTAGACCCCATGCACTGAAACCACGCCTTCAAAGAACAGTACATCATCTACAACATCGTTTACTTCATTCATAGATCCTAGACTTCTGCCAATCACTCCTCCCACCAGTCCAGTAGGACCTTCCTGTAGTTCTTGTGAGTATCCTGGGGTTTAGGGGCTTCTTGTTTGTTTTGGAGTGGGCAAGGCATGTTGCTTGGAAATGGAAGCTGTCAGTAACATCTCCAGAAACTGAAACTCTGCATCACTATGAATTTTCATTGAGCTGCTTTTGCCCTCCTTACAGAACTCTGCTGCTGTGTTACTACAGTGCTCACTCAGGAATGCCTGAGGAATTTTCCAGATGTATGTTTTTTTGTTTGGGTTTTTATCCTCTGGCTATGAAATGCTCCTGAGGTGTTTTCTCTTCCTTCCTAGTTCTCTTTCATCCTGCCATAAGCAGGTGAGATGTAGCCAAACACTTGCATTTTTCATAATTACATGTGTCTTTCATTCTAGCATCTAGTGCAAAACCTGAGCCTGTCAGGAGAGAAAATGCACGGAAGGGCTCCGTTGTCAATGTCAACCCAACGAATATTCGCCCCCAGAGTGACAGTCCAGAAATTCGTAAATACAAGAAGAAATTCAACTCTGAGGTCCTTTGTGCTGCCTTGTGGGGTAAGCTCAGAAGTACTTGGGCATGCCTGTGGAGAGGAGGCAGCAGGAGAGGCTGCCAGTCTGTGCCAGGCAGATTTCACAGTTGTATTGCACCTCTCCTGTCAGGAAGTCCTGGAGCAGATCACAGGGTAGATGCTTGCATCACTCACATGACACTGCCTTCCTGATAGAAGATAGCAAAGAGATGACTTAGAGTTGCAAAGGATTTTGTGCATCAAAATGAGAAAATCAGGCACCAGAATGAAACTGTGCTCACTGGAAGAGCTAGAAGTTGCAAATGTTAGTAGCTTATATGGCTCATGATAGTTACTTCTGTCTCGCTGCATATGAGAACAGCTGATCACACTAAGCCCTGACCCAGTGTAAACAATCCAAACCTGCAGACTTTTGCTGTTCTGTATTAGATATTCCAAGAAGCTGAAGCAGGTTGGCATCAGACTTTCCAAAAGCTTGGCTCCCTCAGGTTCTGGCTGTCAGTGCTTACTCAGAACCTCATTGGGTCACCCTTTATACAGAGTCAGCCTCAAATAGTGTAAAACCAGATGAGTGTAGTCAGGCTAGTTTCCAATAACTATAGACCTTGTCCCAGTCTCACACTAGCTCTTGAGTTGATTTAACCATCCTCCTTCTTCAGAACAGATGTATTCTATGGGATTCACCCAGCCTTTTAATCCTCCTCACTTTTTGAGTCTGGAATAGAAAATGAATGAAGTGGATGAAGCGTTATCCAAAGGAAACGTAGATTTCCAGTTTACAGCTTCACAGATTTTATGTAATGTAAGTTTGCAGGAGTCCAAGGTTTAAGAACAGAGCTGTGTGTCAATATCTGTAATGAAATGTATGTTGAGGCTGAAGAGTACTAAGTCCTTTGAGCACTAGAGCACTGCTAGTAGAGGAGATTGCTTGTTACAGCAGGGTACCTCATGTAATTTCTTTAGAAGCTGTTGATTAGGAGACATAGCTATCATACCAACCAAACACAACTTTTTACATCTTTTGATGTGAGCAACCCACTGGAACCATCGCTTCCTTGGGAGCAGTTGGATTCATTCCTCTAATTTGGCATTTGAAAGCATTCTTGCAAAACACAGACTGTTTTCAAACAAACACTGTTCTTGTAACAGCAGCCCTTCTTCCCACAGGTTTGGTCGTGTGTTTTGAATATTGTATTGGAGAAAGAGGGAGTTACTTTTATTGGTAGAGACCCTTAGGTGATTTAGTTGGATTTCCTTTGTGGCCAGAGGAGTGGTTCTGGACTGGGGCTTTTGAGAAGTGCAAGTTCACAAAGCATTTTCCTTTTAGATTAAATCAAGATTGACTTCAGCAGAACTAGTTACATGAGCATGTAAGTGTTCTGCTGCGTAAAAACTGTAATGGTGAAGTCCTTTTTTCATGTTTCTGGGAGTTCATCCACAGAGCAATCATCAGGAACTGTTAAGTGAGACTAAATAAGAATTGGTTCTCAAAACAATGAGCACTCGGTGGTCTCTGAATCATTAGGTGATTTATGCAGTATTTGTTTCCCATCTATCAACAGGAGTCAATTTACTGGTGGGAACAGAGAATGGATTATGGCTGCTGGACAGAAGTGGACAAGGAAGAGTGTATTCACTGATTACTAGGAGACGATTCCAGCAAATGGATGTTCTTGAAGGACTCAATGTGCTAATTACTATATCAGGTTAGTTCAGCGTCTAAAAGTATCTGACCTGCACTGGGGTTGGAAGCTATTAAAAAGAAAATTAGGTTATAAACTAGGTTGCGGAATTCCCTCTTAGAGAAAATCACAGGACAGTTATTCTTGTTAATAGGAAACCTCTCCTGATTTTTCAACATTTACATTCTCACTTCAGAGAGGCTTTAGGATACTTCAGTACCTGGTTAATGTGTAAAATGGTTTGTGGGAAGTGCAAAGTGTTTCACATCCTCACAATGAATTGGTTCTCAACAAGTTATAGTTCATCACTCTGCTTGTTTCTATGATGGGTGAGCATCTCTCTAAGTGCAATTCTATTAAAACATCATTAAATAACCTCATTCTGTGTTTGTAGAATCATAGTTAAGGTTGGAAGGTACCTTAAGATCATCCAGTTCCAACCCCCCTGCCATTAGCAGACACACCAAACACTAAAACATGTCACCAAAGACTCCATTCAACCTGCCCATTTTAGCTCCTCACCACCCTTACAGTAAAGAACCTCCTTATATCTAACCTACACTTCCCCTGTTTAAGTTTGAACCTATTCCCCCTTGTCCTATCACTGCAGTCCCTAGCAAAGAGTCCCTCCCCAGCATCCCTATAGGTCCCCTTCAGATACTGGAAGGCTGCTACGAGGTCTCCACGCAGCCTTCTCTTCTCCAGGCTGAAGGGCCCCAACTCCCTTAGCCTACCTTCATACAGGATGTGCTCCAGTCCCCTGATCATCCTTGTGGCCCTCTGCACTTGTTCCAACAGTTCCATGTCCCTTTTGTGTTGAGGACACCAGAACTGCACACAGTACTCCAAGTGAGGTCTCACAAGAGCAGAGTAGAGGGGCAGGATCACCTCCCTTGACCTGCTGGTCACACTCCTTTTGATGCAGCCCAGAATACAGTTGGCTTTCCGAGCTGCAAGTGCATACTGAAGGTGGCTCGTGTTTATTTTCTCATTGACCAACACCCCCAAGTCCTTCTCCACAGAGCTGCTCTGAATCTCTTCTCTGCCCAACCTGTAGCTGTGGCCTGGGATTGCTCTCACCCAGGTGTAGGAGGTTGCTCTTGGCTTGGTTGAGCTTCATGAGATTGGCCTTGGCCCACCTCACAAACGTCTCAAGGTCCCTCTGGATGGCATTCATTCCCTCCAGCATATCAACTGAACCACACAGCTGGTGAGATAAAAGATGACAAAGTAATTCTCGCTTGGAATGGCATACAAAAGAAAATAGCTACTTGTAATGAAGATTGCCATTAAATTAGAACTAAACGAGCAATTCACTCAAAATGGCCATTGTGGGCCATAACTGTGTTCCGTCCTTCACGTCGAAGTAAATGCCAGAGAGTGTCATTATTACTGATAAAACATGTACCTCTATAGACCTATTCTTTGGCCTGAGGGAAGAATTTTACTTGGGTATGAAAGCCTTGCATGAAGCTTGAGTCATAAGGTGCCAAATGCCACAGGATTACTTATGTTCCAGTTCCCTCCTGTGTGTCACCACCCCACAGGGCTCTCTGTAGTGGTGCACACTTCTCTCATGTTGATGAGGCCCAAAGACCCACTGTACTCAAGGTCACAAAACTCTTCCTTTCTGTAACTGTGGGAGAGTTTGTATTTCCATGAGTTAAAACAGGTTCCTTTTTCAGGGAAGAAGAATAAGCTGAGGGTGTATTACTTATCATGGCTGAGAAACAAAATTCTGCGCAATGATCCAGAGGTGGAGAAGCGGCAAGGCTGGGTGTCCGTGGGAGACTTGGAAGGCTGCGTGCACTACAAAGTTGGTAAGGACTCGTTTTTTACCTTGGACAGCTGCTTTACCATTCTTTTGTGTTTTCTGATACCAGCATTTTTCTTCAGCTCTGTTTCAAGATCTCTTGAGTTCTTTTAAACCTTCTTGTTTTACATGGTAGATGCTTTGTTCCTCTCATTTCAGGTACCATATCTTCTTGCAGCAGTTATGGGTATTCCCTGTGATGGCTGAAAGAAGGGAGTGCCAGCCTGGGTCTGTTGTTCAGACAGTGGTTTAACAGTTCTGTAGCTACTTAAGGTTTTAATTAGATTGATGCTTTCCACCTCCATGCTGTTCAGCTTCCCTCCTGGCCCTGAGTAGCTGCTAAGAAACTGGACTATCAAAATGCTAGTAAATCTTATTTGTAGGATGTCCATCAGTAGATCAGATTGGATGCACTACAGTTCATCCCTGTTTCTAGATCATAAAAGACTGAAGTATACCTTTGTTTCAACTTACACACTGGAAATGGTACCGCAGCAATTCAGAAAGCATTTTGCTTTTATTTGGCTTCTGGGCCATTCATTCTTGGAAATGAATGTCAGTAGTGTGATAGTTCCTGTCATTTAACTGTGTCAGGGCATGTGATGTACAGGATGAGATTTGCTTTGGTGAAAGATGGGATGTGAAGGTGGCACTTTTTCCAAAGTTAAGTAGAGAAATGATTCACAGGAGTGCAGGAGGCTGCAAGGTCACTGCCTCTCACTTGTCATCTTTCTGCCATTCTATTTCACAGCTCTAAAAGTGACAAGGGTTAAATCCAAGAAAGAATAAGGAGCAGATGTGCGTTGTTAAGCACCTGCATCTTCCAGTTCAGTTGCTTTTCTTCGGGTTTGATGTGGTTTTTACAAACAAGTTAAAGTTACGTTAACATCAGGCAAACATTTGGTAGGAACTTCTGTGTTTCCATATGACAAGTCACTCTTGCTGCTTTGACAAACAGCTGCTGTTATTTTTCTCCTGGTGAAGCTTCTTGTATCTTGACTTTTGGTTATACAGCCATTTGTCCAAGTAGAAAAGAACAGGAGGACGGTGCTGCTCTGCATTTTGGTGGAGTGCAGTTTTGTTCTTTCTCTGTCTGTGTGCGATTTTCTGAGCAGTGTCCATCCTTGTCCACTCTTCATGCCCTGCTATGTGTTTGGCAAGTGGAACTGTTCCTTTTGTAAGCAGCAGGGGCTCCTCCCACCAAAACTAAACCTTATTTCTGTAATGTAACACCTGCATCCTTTAAAAATCCCTGCCAAGCAAACAATATAAAATGAAGGGTAAATGTGTTCTGTTTCCAAAGCAAATGCTTGTCTCTGGCAGAGGGAGAAAACACATTGTACAGAGTGGCCTTAATTTTCAGTGCATGATTCTTCATATATTCTCAATTGGCCAATGTGATCATAATCAACTTAGGGAAATTACTCATCTCTTATATGCTTACTCACCTCTGAAACACGAGAGTTCTTCACCCACACTAACACATGGGGATTTGACCCCCACACAAACAGTGAAAGGAAAATTCATCCTGCAGAGTGCAACTGAATTGCTCAGTGAACAATCTCTGTTCCTCCAAAAGCAGCTTGTTCACAACC
Source organism: Forpus xanthops (assembly GCA_032466535.1). Lineage (NCBI taxonomy): Eukaryota > Metazoa > Chordata > Aves > Psittaciformes > Psittacidae > Forpus > Forpus xanthops. The sequence continues at coordinate 17,194 of JASSUY010023996.1, read as the reverse complement.
AGCAATGTTGGTGCTTGTTCACACTTAAAGTGGGCTGGTTTAGCTGCAGGGTCCTTTTTTTCTGACTAGTAAAATAACTTGGGATTTTTGTCATGAATCTTATGAAAAACAGTATGTAAATGTTGTCCACAGTCATCTGGGTTTACTAAGAATAAATGAACTATAAGTTTTCAGTCAAGTATTGTCACTGGTGGTATTAAACACTGATGTCCAGAATCCATTAGTCTCTTGCTGGATAATGTCTGCCTCTACAAGTAGTCCCTTAAAATGATTTCATGTGATGAGGTGGTCTTTGATTCAAGTGTCTGTCTGGTACCTAAGGAATTGTTCTTCTTATATTACAGTAAAATATGAGAGAATCAAATTCCTTGTAATTGCTTTGAAAAACTCAGTGGAGGTTTATGCTTGGGCTCCAAAGCCTTATCACAAATTCATGGCTTTTAAGGTAAGTGAAACTGCACTCTGGCTCAGATGGAGTACTGTCTCTCAGTGTCTCTCATCTATTCTTTGCTTTGGACTTTTGTTGCTTTGTATAACGGTTATTTCTAGTTAAAGATAAAATGAGTATTCTTTTAAAGAAAATGTAGCTCATTTGACATGCGTGGGAGGTAGCAGGCATAAAACTGTCACAGTCACGATTCCGTTAGATGTGAACAACCTGTTTCAGCACTGTGCCAAAACGTACATTGGAGCTCACAAAACTGATGCCAATTTCTCTTGGAGAAGGAGGAAACTGAACATGAATGGTACTAAGCCTGAGTTTTGCTTAGTCTGCTTTTAGAATCGGCTGGGTTTTAAAACCCAAGGGAATTATCCATCTCTCCCTGCAACATAGTAGACGATGGCTACTTACCTTCTTAAATTTAACATACTATTTAACAAAAACAGCTAACTTTTGAGTTTTGAAAGTCTGTAAGATCATATATGTAGATCTGTAAACCAACAGCTGTATTGTGTTTCACAGTGTATTTTTCTTTTTCCAGTCCTTTACCTCACTTCATCACAAACCACTGTCAGTTGACCTGACTGTTGAAAATGGACAAAGATTAAAAGTCATATATGGCTCACTAGTAGGCTTTCATGCAATTGATGTGGACTCTGGATCTGTGTATGACCTGTACCTTCCAACACATGTAAGATACTCCAAAACATTACATAAATGCCTCTGTTCTTTGGGCTGTGTATTGATGATGATCAGGTTAAGAGTTGTGCTGTATTTCAAAAGACAGGGAGGACAAGAGAATAAATGTCATGTGCCAGCTAATAGAAAACCACTTTTCACATACTTTTATAACACTGAACTTCTGTTAAAAGGCTTTTATCACATCTAGAATATCAGTTTTAATGGTTTAATGTCAGAAAGCCTGTTGTATGGACAGTACTGTTTTTAATTGATTTATCATGGAAATTTAGGACGTAAGCAATCAAAGACACAATAATATCTACATAAATTTAGGTGACTTTTACAATCTGATAGCGTGCTTTCCTGTCATGCCAACAAGCTGGTGAAATTATCACTGACTTCAAACTGAGTTGAAATTTGGCCTGAATTCCAAAGATTGGTGCAACATACTTTAACCTTGCTCCAGTGAAAGCATATTTACTCTTGCACCAGCTATGGGTGGGTGGAGGAACCAGGTATGCATGTGCACCCATGAATAATCCCAGTTTCTTTCCCATAGAGCAAAGTTGTGTTTTGTTTCACATGATTACAGATCCAGGCTCTGTGCACAAAATGTGATTTTCCTTTCAGTGATGACTTTGCAGAAACACAGCTTCCAGAGTAAATAAATTTGCTGATCTTGCCATTCACTTGCCCATGAAATCAGTCCTTAAATTCAGATGAATTTTTACATATTCCCCAGGATTTTCTCATAAAATTGCCAAGAAGTTGGCATGAATATGTTGATTTCAGGTTGATGTGTATATATTGCATTGTGTGTCTGTTCATTGAAGTGAAGGTGACCATTAAATTCCTGCTTATACTCAGATAATAGCAGATGAATTCCCCTGCAGAAATGACTGACTGGCATGGGGCTGCCTAATATGAACTCTGTGCTGTGGTTTTAATCTTTTTCAGTTTGTTTGCCTGCTTATTTCTAGCTAATCTAGATAGCTCTTTTCAAAGTGTGAGTCCAAAAAGCCAGAGAAACCTGGGGGCTTAGATCTAGAAAGAGAGCAGGTTCCCATGGCTCCAGTCTGACTGTAGGCTCCTGGCAAGGGAACTTATGTGCACACTTGAAAACCTCCCTGAAGTCAACAGAGCTGCACAGGGGCAGAGGGTTGATGCATCCTGGTGCCATGGTCCTTGCATCCCAAGGCAATGTGCCTTAAGTCACGCTCATGAGGTCTGAAGAAATCTCACCCCAGATCCATTGTTGCAGCCTGTGCCTTGAATCTCTTCTATTTTTTAACTGCTTTTTCTCTATTCTCAACCCCACATTTTCAAACCAAATGAGAGCCCACGCCTCCTATGCAAGGCACTTGATCACTCTGTTGCCCTGATAGGTGACAGCCTTCAGATCCTATCAGACCTGTGTTTCTGATGGACACAGTGCTGGAGGATGGCTGTTTATTTATAAATTCATACAAATTTTGTGTTTGTTTATAAATCTATGAAATTCCCTTGATTAACAGGTAACTTCCTAGTTTGCAAGGACAAAGCATTGAATCACCCGCTCAAAGCCTGTACTATTTGTTTCTGTGGGTTTTTTTTAAAGGACTTCATATTTGTTTTGCAGGAAGGTTTATTTAATCTGATAATTAGTGGCTTTGTTAACTGTGCAACTATGACAAATTCATATCTGTCTATAAATCTAAGCGTGGTGCCTGCATACATCCTTGGAAGCTGGTTGCTAAGCAAGGTGAATAATGACTTGTCAAAAAGATCATTAGCATAATTGTCCAAGACAAGAAAGGCAAAAAAAAAAAAGCGAACCTTCTGAGAAGCTTTAGTTTTTCAACAGGCTGCAAATATAATTATGTACCTGATCCGAGATTTCCCAGGTGACTGTCCTGAAGATGTGGGGCACATTTAAGGCTGACTCCATTTGTGTGCTCCTCAACCAAAAGTTGGGATGTGCTAAAAATATTTTTTTCCCTTTAGAATCTTAGACCTGAAATAAATCTGCTGCTACAGTGGCTCTGTCTTTTTTGGTATTTTATTATTTTAAAGAGCATCTGCTAGAATTGGATAATTCTCTCAAGGAGCTTTGTGGTGGCAACAGACCAAACTTTAACAGGCTGACTTGAGATATTCTTCCTGGTAGCCTCTTTTCCTGGTACCCCACCTCTTTCTTCATCTCTTACCTGCTCCGATCGCTCATGCAAGTACCAAGGCAACGCATTAAAATTGCTCTGCGACTCTGGATCCCCGTTCTAGTGTTACGGATAGTTGTTGCGGAGGCACGGAGTCAAGTGGTTGGCCTGAGTGTATTCAGTTTGGCAAGTACAGCTTCAGTGCTTCTTTTCCTGTTCATTGTGCCCTCACAGTGTGTGTTAATGTATGTGCTTGAAGAGAAGATCTGTGTGTTGCTGGCTTGTGAGAATGATGTAAAACTCCGGTCATATGCTTCCTATAAAAATAAGAATTGTAGTGGTTTCATTTACTATCTAACATCCTGTTTGAGTAGTGCTTTAAACAAGGAAATGCTTTGTTAATGTTTTTTAAGGCTGTCCTCTTTTTCTTTCAAAAATGCTTTCATAAAACCCCACCTTCACGGTTATATGCTTGGAACTGTTTGGGGCTTTTGTTTTCACTTGGGACATGTTGGCTTCTGGGAGAGATTCTAGTGCATTGAACAGCTGTTAAAATAATCTGTGTGAGTGAAATGCACTGCTCTTGTAGCATGCAGAAAGCATACGCTGAACAGCATTTAAATGGGGAACTATTTTTAGGGAAGGACAGAGAGTGGTTTGTCTTTGAAAGGTCCAGGTAACTTTTCAACTCACTGTAAATATTATGACATTTACAGTTTTAGCTTGCGAGTGGGGATAAGGAATTATCATGGAAAGTGAAAGCACCAGTTTTCTGCAATGTGGAAGCTTTTGTCCTTCCTCAATCTTCTGAAATGATTGTTAATACAAATTTACTTTGCCTTTTCTCTATTTATACAACACAAGTGTCTTCTAAATGAGTAAAGTAAATATTATTGTGTCTCAGTGGCTCCATGGCTTCTTGCACCAGTTCATACTGGTAAATATAAAGTGAAATACTAAAGGTTGATTTGTTTGCAAACCTACTGTCATGCTCAAGGGGGGAAGGAGGGAGAAAGCCTGTTTCAGGGGCTAGCTAGCAAACTGTACAGCCTTTCTGAACATAGGCATTTCTTTCACTTTCCATGAGCCATGAGCTAGCTCTTCATATTGTTCTGCTGAGGTAATCAGATTGATGTAGTCACTAAAATTGTAGTCCGTTTTCTGATACAAATCACAGTAAAATATGATTCCAGATCCAGGGGACTATTCGCCCACATGCCATTATCATCCTCCCAAATACCAGCGGAATGGAGCTTTTACTCACCTACGAAGATGAAGGCATCTACATTGATATATACGGGCATTTCACAAAGGAAACTGTTTTACAGTGGGGAGAAATGCCAGTATCTGTAGGTATGTATGAAAAATAGCACTTTATTAAACGTAAGATTCGTGGTTGTGTGGCACATAAAGCAACTTCTAAGCAAACTGAGTATGTAAACAGATTTGTGTAAAGATAGCCAATGATTGCAACAAAGTCTTCGTATTTGGATCAGTCTGTATTCCTGTCACCCTGTTTATTGCCTCATACCTTAATTATATAGCCAAACTTTACTGAGGATGCAGCTTACCACTAGTTTTCAGAGATAATTATGTTCATTACAGAAGGGAAAAAGATGCTCTCAGTTCCTACTTTGATTGTTCATTGCCTGTAGCATTTCGTATAAAAATTCACAACTGTAGAGCGGTCAGTTAGTGAAGAGGTCTATAACTGCTGTCAAATGGCCCCTTAATTTTATCACTTTAAATTCACAGTGGTGCCAGCCCAGGTATTTCTAATAGATTCTCAATCTCTCCGTGCTTGCAGTTGGCTTTCTAAAAGGAGATTCTGATTGTATTGCAGCCAAGACAGCTGTTTGTTTCACCTTCCCCAGAGGGCTTCAAGTTAACAGTGTGGGGAAAACAAAGAACAACAAAACCAGAGTTTTGTTTTTATTATTTGCTGCTTTTAATTTCTTTTCTGGCTCACTTCTGTTCTTCTGCGTCTTAAAATAAACATCCCAACAAACACAGCAAGCCCAAGACACTTAGGTTGTACAAAAGCATATTAGCCTGGCAGAAACTGAAAAATTGAGGACGTTCACCTTTCTCCTCTGGCTTCTGGCTGCTTCAGGAAAAGTTCATTAAAATCAGGAGAGTAACACCCTTGAGTAAATGCCAGGTTTGACATCTGTAGAGGGTTTTCAACAGTACAGAGGGTAAGCCCACCTCTGGAACACAAATCTGAAACAACTTTTCTGCACTGTTTCAATACAATTCAGCAACAAAACTGTTACAAGCAGGTATAAGGTTACAAGCTAATTAGGTAGTGTTTCCTTCCCTTCACTGAATCACCATATCTCCAGTTTTCAGCCTGTATTCAGAACTACAGGGCATAATTAAAATGTATAAAGTCAATTCTCCCTTTTTCATAGGCAGATCTAGTGGCCTTAGTTAGCTATGTTGAAATGTTACATCCCCTCTGAATTAATGTTAGAAACAAAGTAAGAAACAGCAACCAAAAAGCAATTAGCCAGGGTTAGAAGAGTTCTGATAACTGGAAGCTGCCCTGACAAGTGCTATTTGAAGGAGATGGAAGCTTTCAAGAAGCATGTCATTATGGGACATGCTTCCTTACCATATGCTATTATTCTCACTATATGCTATTTTCCAGAGTCACTGTTAAGTAGTCAGTGTGGGCCTTCTTACACCCTGCTTTAGAAAGGAAAAAAGGATGTTATCGCAAGAAGGGTTGTATAGATCTATGACTGTGGAAATTTTCTGTTTGTGTCAGTGGGCACTGATTGATCTCAAAGCTTTTTCACTTAATCTAGAGAAGGGTTTGCAGGAACAAATGGCTCAGAAGTGACCAGAGTTTAAATCCTTCCTAGTGTTGCTGAAAGTACTGAATCACCAAACCCACAAAGATGATAGGTTTGTAAAGCATTCTTGTAGTGTGGAGATCACACTGCCTTAACTTCAGTACAAATTTCCTTGCGCGTAACCATCTGGCATTGAAGTGAATAAAGCTTCACCACTCTGGAGCTGGTGATCTTTTGTGCCAGTTAATTACTCTAATTTAAAAGATCCTTCAGTATCCATCTAGCTAGGCATGATATTCCCAGTTTCCCAAGGTTGATTACATGTTAATAGAAGGAATGACATTTGGACATTCGTCTTTTGCTCATGCAGCTATTTCTCCTGTTCTTCAGCATATACCACTATGATAATCATTTGCATGGAAAACTATCAGTATGAGTCATAGCAGTTGCCTAAGTTTTTTTGTTATTTTAAGGCAGTTAAAAAGGAAGAGGATGGAGAAGATGCTTCTGAAGATGGCACCCCTGTCTGGTGAATTTTACCATGTAAGAGTCAGGAGTCTTGTCTATGTGAACAATTTAGATTTTCGCTGTACTGGGCACCACCAGATGGGATAGTACCCATCAAAGGAGAGGGTAGGTGCAGTGACACACCTGCTGAGGAAGCAGGTGGTCAGTTAGATGACATTTTGGATGGCAGTATTAGAGCTGAGTACGAGAACTTTGCACAACTTCTCCCAGTGCTCAGAAAGCAAGACTGTAGGTTTTATCTGCTATCTCTTGTCACCCGTCTGTCCCTCATTCCTTCCTTATACTTCTGCAGCTTCCACAGCTGGAGCAAGACAGTCTCCAAATAGCCCCTCTCAGTTGTCACTTGAACATTTTCCAGTATGTTGGTTTGAGAATCCTTGTGTTTCTGCTGCAGCACTTCTGCTATCTCAGAAATTGATTTCTTTGGAACAGAAATTAACGATCTTTGTGGTACAAGATTAGTTTAACTTCTGACTGGAATCATGCTTCCATTAAAAACAAATTAACCCAACCTGTAACTCAACACACAACTCAAACTTTAAACAAAGATCTCTGTTAAATATTTTATTATTGCTTCCCACTACCTCCTATTAATTTTCTTGATCCTTTGAAATTCTTGGCTCCAGACAAAAGCATTAACTATTCTGAGAGAAGACTTGAATAACTGTGTTATGTGTATGGCCAAACTTAGGGGGAACTTGAAAGTTTCATAGGAGATCTGGTTTTCCTAGAATTTCTCTGCCCATTTCAGGGCCTTCTAAAGTCTGTGTGACCTTATCTCAAAATCTTCCCTCTGTGTCAAGATAGAAAGATATTGTGTTGATCTCAGGGTGCGCTGTAGTCATCCTTTGCTTGTTTTTTTATTTCTTTAAACAATTATTCTGATAAAAAACTTTTGTAGTTGGTGAGAATAATAAAAGAAAAAATAGTTTGCATTATAATTGATGGGTTTAGGGCAGGGAATCTAAACATAGCTCACTCTCATAGTTTTTAAGTTGGGACCTATGTGACTGATCTGCTCATAAGAAATTGGAGAGAGGAAACTAAGATCCTGTGGGAAATTACAGTTGTTAGAGAACTCTATGTTTAATCTGAAACATATTTCACATATGTAGGGCTAAATACAAATATAGCCGTAGTAGTTTCTTTCTATAAAAGATTTTAAAAGGGCTTAAAAAGTATTAAGTAAATAAGATTTGAGAGCACTTTTGGCCTTTTGTGTGAATAATGAATTATTTACAGTGTGTAGTCTTAGAGGGTTGGCACAAAAGTGGATATTCCAAGAGTGGGGAAACAGTAAGGATCAAAGACCTTATTTCCTTTGTCATATATGCATTAGAAGCAAAAAGGATGTTACGTAGAAAACCAGGCAACATTATCAAAAGGTGGTTGAGTTACTGCCTCAGTGCTCTATCACCAGTTCTTGAAGCAGATACAGTTCTGGGTTGGGTTAGTGGTTCTACTGGAATAATTATAAAGGAGTGAGCAAAAACTGGGATCAGAAAGGCTTTTGAACAGAGAAGCATAGAAACACACATGTTTAGGAGAAAAAAAAAAACCAAAAAACAAACCAAAACAAATAACAAGGCTTAGACATAAATTTACTCCTACTTGCTTGGGGTGGTTAGAGAGCTGCATGTATCTGCCCTTTGTCCAGTGCAATTTAACCAAAACATACAACAGGAGAACATCTGGCTTCCCTGGCCAATTTCTTATTGTCCATTTGTGACTTTATTCAGCCTTAGGTTTCTTCCTTCTTAACTTTGACTCTCTAGCCTCTCTCATATAGTAAAAGTTCTCCACAGCTGTGACTGGAAGAAAAAAAATACCCACTTCCATCCAGGTAACATAAGTAATAGCAGTAGAACAACAGAATTGTATAAGAAAAGTTACCGACTCTTTCTTCAGTTTTCCTAACCCAAACTGCTTAACTTTGGAGACAGTAAGTTTTAAAGCATAGGCAACAGTCGCAAGTTTATATAAGTAGTTAATCAATCCCTAATAAGTGATTGGCAGCATTAATGGAGTCCTCAAGGCTGGGTTTCAGTGGGAATAAGCTCTGCTATATCCCAGGACACGGTTGATATCTTTGTGAGTTATTTCCATTCCTAGTCCTCAACATTTACGTCTCCCTTCCGTGAAGCAGGGAATGAATAAAAGTCATGATTTCATAGAGCATACTGGGTTTGACTGAAGAGCCAAAGGAGGGGTTGTGTACAAGTGTGTGCTCTTAGGTTTAGGATGTGTGTTTTACTGTCAGCAAAGTCACCACTGGACACTCTCCTTTGAATGTTCATGCCCACCTGCATACCTGCCCAAAGCAATTTGCTCAGACATGTATACAGAAGCATAATTCAGTAGCTTTTTTTTTGCATTGAATTTCACTTATGTGCATTCTGACTCTCCACAAAAGAATTCAGTAAAGCAGCATGCACTTTTACCCTGTGAAATGGAACGTGATATCAAAGAACAATTTGGACATGCAGAAGTGGGTCAGAGTCTTTCAACTCATGTTCTGTTTTTTCATTCCGAACTTCAGTTGCCTGGGGAATTTTTGGAGTCTCCATCATAGAATCACAGAATAATTAGGGTTGGAAAGGACCTCAAGATCATCCAGTTCCAGCCCCCCTCTCATCGGCAGGGACACCCCGCACCAGACTATGTCACCCAAGACTCCACCACAGGTCTTTGAGGTCAGGTTAGAAAAACAACAGTGATGCTGGTGCAGCACAGAGATACAGATGGCAGAGAAGGTGCATTATGGTCCCTTCCTTTCCTGCCCTATTTCTGTAACACTAATCAGGAAATCCCCAGTTTTATATTTTGCTAAAAGCTGGCCTGATTCTGCTCTCATGCAGAGATCAGTCAATTGGGAATAACTACTTAGAGCAGTGAGCTGAATTTAGCATGAGATCAGAAAAGGGACTTTTGAAGGGAAACTTTAAAAAAGAAAAGGTTAAGAAGGGAAGTGATATTGTAGTCGTACCCATGTTCTGTGGTACCAAGTGCATTTGCCTTATTCAGGTTGCTGTTGCAAGATCATTAGGTCATGTAAGCAACACTTCATAGAAATTAATGGATCCAGTATGGCTCAGCAATTTGTCACTTTTCCTATCTCCCTCAACCATTTCCCCTTGAAGCAGTGACTTCCTTGTATGTAGACTCAACTTAATGTTAATACACAGCATAAACAGGAAATGATAAGTCTCATCCCAAGTTTGGAGTGTAGCTAATGCTTTCACAATGTTAAGAAACTAATTTTGAACTCACTTTGCTACACTAACTTTATGGCATAGGTTCTTTGATGATCAAGAAGTAATGTTGGTGTAAATGGTGTAACAAGAACCACAACTCATCCACAAGTGTAGGTCCTTTAAGATATGCAGCAATCCAGGTGAAGCAGGGGAGCTTCAGGTACCTCTGAATAACTTTGTTCCAGTACATTAAGCAGTACTGGCAAATCAGAGTCAGTATATGCCTTTCCTGCTGAGCTATTGTCCAAAGGACCAGAGTGGCTGTCTTAAGTCTAGGGTTGCTGGAAACCGGTATAATCTTGTATTGCATGTAATATAAATATGCTTATCTGTTGCCAGCTGGAAGCATAGGATATTTTTAACTAAAGTCTGCTGAGGTGGAAAATGGACTCAAAATACAAACTTTTTAAGTTGCTATAGAATAGGAACTTTTGTTCTAGAATAAGTCAACTTTATTCTGAGTATCTAATCTGCTTTCATTTCAAGTGAAACTCTTCTAAGTGCTTCCACATGGGAAGATTACCAAGACTCAGTACTGACCTTTGAATTCACAGCCTGCTATCCTCCAAATTAATTGCCATGTACAGACACATTCTCATAACTGATAACCCTACAAATGGTATAATGGGGCCTTTTATTGGCAAGTTATTCTACAGATGTAATTTGAGAAAGAACCTTTTGATTCTGCTACAAGAATAAGTTTCTGTTACTTGTGTTTCACCTGAAATTTGCCACTATCATTTGACAAGTTCTCAGTATATTGGCTAGCCAGCAGAACATCAGTGGCCAAACTCAGTATATCTATTTTATTATGTTCCTATTGTAATCCTGCTGGGAGAACTGGAGTTATTGATCCAGGCTTTCTAGCCTGGATGACTTAGAGGTTGCAACAGAGCCTAATTAAGCTGTTTCTGAGAGCTGCAAGGATGCTATCAAGTTGAAATCTGCCAAAGGCATGAAAACAGCTGATACAGACACAGCACATTGATAACTTGAGTGCAGATTTCACATAGTGGAAAAAATGAGACTTATTTTGTTGCTGGACTTACATGACCTATATACTCCACAGTGTAGCCACACAGTGCTTCCATGCTGTTTATATATATGCACCTGCCTCACTGTCCCAGCCCCAGAACCATAGTGTGCCTGCCTCTAGTGTGTTCAAAAGCAAAGTTTGAAAAGCTTAATATGGTGTCAGTCGTAACACAAACCAGCAAGTGTCTGAGTACTGTATCATTTTTATTATTTTCACTTTGTGTGGCCTGGGCCTACCTTTGTAGATACTAATGGCATTGTGGGTGCTGCCCTAGTGCTCATCATGCTGCTGTGTTCAGGAATGTTCAAGATAGTCTTCCTTGCAGCCTAGAGCAGCGGTGTCCTGTTATACAGCCTAGGAACTGAAGCATAAAGAAAAGAGATTTTTAGAACATATCCCCTCCCCTTCTCATTTCCCAGTTACCCTCAGTTGCTCACTGTTCTGCTTTTCAGACAGGACGGTTTCTTCCTCTTTCCACATAACTGAGATACTGGAGAAAAACTGTTGCTCTCAGCTCTTGTGGCATTAAAAACTGAAAGGAAAGTATATGAAAGAGATTTAGGGGAAATTTATAGACTTTAAGGGACATAAAATATAACGTAGCCAAACCACACACATTTCCAAGAAGGTACAATTCCCATACACTTGTTATGACAAGAATTATGAAGCAAGGGTTCCAATTTAATATTAAATCAACAGAAATCAACAATGTCTAGAAGAAGGACATACAATCACTCAGGCATATTGACTTTATTTTCTGCCTGTTGTTCTAAAGTAGGCTTCAAACGGCTATTGCTTCCTCTATCAGTGTGTGCTGAAAGTTTAGTTTTTAGTCAAAAACCTAAATAGAAGGCTTTGAGGAACAGACATTGCTCACACTAATAATGTGGGGCAGGCAAGCACTGTCCATTGAAGCTAAAAGCCAGTAAAATGCACACATTCCCTCTACATATTTCAGTGTGGCAGAATTCTCAGACTAATAAGTGTCAGTTCATAGTTGAGCTAGAACCATTTCTGAGCATTAACTATCAATAGGGCATAACTAATTTATTTTTACCCTAGAAGCCCATGAACTAATTCTAGGGCTTTCATTAAAACTGTAGCCAATTTGGAATCTGTGCTGTTAACTTCTTCATCACTATTCCAATTTTTCATCTAATTGCCAGATTTCGAAGAGTTACATAGTAAGTTTCCATGGTGCTGGAGTATCTTTTGGCTTTGAGGATGTTGCTTGTAACTACTGATGGGAAGACAGTAGCTAGGGACACCAAATTAATCATGCCATAATCTCAGATTCAGAAGAATTTAGGTTTCAGACTAAACTGAAGTGCATAGTAAATACAAACCAAACTTCCTAATGAGAGGTTACAGAAAATTCTGAGTCAAGACTTTTCTTGAACTTGTACTTGAAAGGCTTAGATAAAAATGGGCAAAAACTGCACCAAAACAATGCGAATTATGTGTAGTGATGGATTGCAGCAGGGCTCTGAGCAGCTATGAAACATGCCAGAACATGTCTGGGCAAGGTCCCAAGTAGCCGCCTAATTTGCCCTTGCTTTGCATGTGGGGATTAAACAAGATGCTCTTCAGAGGTTTCTTCCAAACTTTCCTGATCATAAAATATACAATAGTAGCATACTTAAGAGTTATGCCTAGAATCCAAAATAAGTCTGAGACGACAAACTGAAATTTACATACTGTTCACAAAGTTTTTTGTGTAAACTTTAAAATAATTCAGAGCATATTGTTATTGAAGAGAAACGCTTCAGATCCATCTTAGCATAAATGAGGCAAGAATGAGTGTGTCAGCTGTTGAACTGTATCAGTTCTTTTTACTCTTTTTGTTCTTTGTTTCAGCTTACCTTCAGTCTAATCAGGTCATGGGCTGGGGAGAGAAGGCGATTGAACTACGCTCTGTGGAAACTGGAAATCTGGAAGGAGTGTTTATGCACAAGAAAGCACAGAAGCTGAAGTTTTTATGTGAAAGAAATGACAAGGTACAGACATAACTGCAGTGCAGTGCTTTAGCAAAAAAGTAGTAATAGTCAACCATGACACATTATAAGGCTATTTAATTTTTGTAACTTTGTTATTACATTGGTCATTTCCTACCTTGGTGCAACTTCTCCATTCAAAGCAAATGTAGACACTGACACCCCACCCTCACCCACCTCCTAACAAAAAAAAACCAAACCACTCACTGTGGATATTGTATACTTTCACACCATCCAGCTCTGTTAATAACTCCTGTTCCACCCAGCCTTAACTGGTATCAGAGGTGGTAACAACCACAGACATGACTAACTGGCCAGACTCCACCACCTCAGAGGCAGTGGGGAGGGTTCTGAGCCAGCCCTGAGAATGCCCAACTACAGGGCTGCCTCTCCTGAGCAACTGAAATTACAGGTAATACAGAGCAGCCCTAATATTTGAGGCACTAGAGTATGAATTATCAAGCAAGATTTCTTGCACGTAGCCGTTTTTGGTAAATGTTCTGTGAAACCTGCTTGATCCTGCTGACAAATTTAGAAAACTGGACCCCCAAACTGTTTAATTATTTCTTAATGTTCTCATGTGTCTTTCAAATAGGAAAAAAAAAACATACCAAAATATATATCCTGGTTGTACTGCAAACACAGTTTCACTTTAAAAAGTTTCTCATGGGATTAAAGTTGAACTGTGTTGTATAGGTATGTCCTTTTATTTGGGGCTGTGGCATTCATTCACACTTTCTGAATGAGAATATTTGTACCCATAAACGTAAACTGGCAGTAACATGTTTTCTTTTTCTTTTTCCCTCTCTCAAGGTGTTCTTTGCATCTGTGCAGTCAGGAGGCAGCAGTCAAATATATTTTATGACTCTTGGTCAAAATGTGCTATTCAACTGGTAAATCACATCAAAATGAAGGATGCTTTGAAACTCCTTGTAGGTAGCAGTGTAAAATGCTTGGAGGTAACATACATTAATTTGCACTTTTTACCTACAGAAATTTTGTCATTATTAACTTATCAAAATTCATATTTTTTCAGTTTGGAAAGAATTTCATTTTCACATCAAAGTACTGCAAACATGTTTAGTTTGTCTTCTAAAATATGTTGCAAACCAAGACTGTATTTGCAGTGCTAGAAGAGATCTTTAATGAAGAATGTACTCAATATAAGAAGCTCCTGTACTCTGAAAAGTATACAGTTTCATTTTCACAGATGCTGTAACAAAGTTAGCTTGAACAGAAGTCTTTTTCTTTTTGTACAGCAACATCTATAGGTCAATATAAAAACACAATTTGGGTGGCAGATTGGAATCTATATTGAATTGGGTTTTGTCTTGTTTCACACTTTAAGTAAGATCTTACTCTTTCACTCAGACTCCTTTGCCTGGGGCTTAAAAATCAGTGAAAGAGCTTCTGGTGATGATAAGGCCTCATGCAGATTGAGACACTTGAGGGGATAGTATCCTGTGCTAGTTGTCTAATACACTGTACAGTTGCCAAAGCAGATACTTCTAGGCATGTGCCCCATCTAGTAGATTTTACAAATGCAGGGGACAGACTTTGTGTTTCTCTCAGGACTGGATACCTGAGCCCATAGACACAGTTACTGTAGAATGTATTTGTAAAAATAGTTTAAATAGTACTTTGTCAAAATCAGGTATGCATAAAGTATTACCCACCTGAACCTGTAACTTTTATTCTTACACGGGACCCACACTCGTGTGAATTGATTTAAAGGCACTACCCATGTATATACGGGCACAGGATCAGGCACCTTCTCTTCTTGCTCTTTCAGCATCAAGTCTTCATATTTTGTCTGTAAATATAATCTTTCCCATGGATGTTAAGATTAACAAATGTATTCTTAATATAGTTAGGAAAATACCCAAAGAGTTAATCTATTATAAATAGAAAATATAAATAATTTCAGGTGCTTTTTTTGCTAATTACATCTAAATAAAGCATCCATAGTGTTATTGGTGCCAGTGATTCTGCATAAACTCTGTTCTCAGGGGCTTGTAAGTTGGCCATAAAACTATACAAATATAATATATATACTATATATAATCATATACTATAATTAAATTGTAGGGTTTAATGCAATCCATATTTAGCTGATTTTTGGATATGCTTTGAAAATGTAAAGCATTAATGTAATACAAAAGAGATCATTCCAGACATGATACAGTATGGATGACACTGTAAGCAAAAATGAAATCACTAGCTACAGTGTTTGAAAATAGGTGTTTTTTACTTGAAATATGTGATACTGAAAGGTGCAGGGAAAGTGTGTTGGAATATCTGGCTCTCTATCCCAAGGATGATGATTCAAAATTGACTGAGAAGGGGAGAAATAAAGTTGTTAAAACTGGTGGCTGTTGTGTACAGTATGTCAGGTTTAGTTAGTGTTAGCAGTCATGCTGTGACTGACAGGAGCTCAGATTGCAACCATCAGCTCCAAAACTGGCATTCTTATATACGTCAGTGGAGAATCAAATTAGGGACTAATTACCCTTCCAACCCTTCCCTATGGTGGCACCTCAACTGCTGCAGGCAGATCAGAGATGCCAATGCTGTTGCTATATTCATTGGCTATGTGGAGGACTGCACTTTCCAAAGTTATTAACCTAGCACTTTTCACAAGCAATAGCTTATCTCAAAATGTGTAGTGGTTTTTATGAAGTATTTTCCTTTTAAATATTTTAACTTACAGAAAAATAAGCCTAAGGCAATACTAAAAAATATGTACATTGGTTAAAGTGGCTCTTAATGTATGCAAGTAATCAGCTTGTGTGCAGGCTCAAAATCTGAAGGGTATATTGTGCTTGGGCAGAGCTGTACTCTGAACAGGAGTTCTCTGTCTATTTGTAGTAATGTTCCTACCTGTTGTCACTGCTAGGACTGGAGCAAATGAGCAAAACGTGGCTTGGCTCCCTATACTACTGAGTGTGGGGCTTGTATTGTTCAACTTTCACAAAAAAAAAAAAACAAAAAAAACCTCAAAACTAAACAAACCCAAACCTGTAACAAAAACAGAGATGAAAGTCACAATTTACAACCAAAAAATAATTTGCAGACAATCAGAAATACAACTTACTTGCTTTTGACTTGAAATAAAATGTCTAAGAGACTGTGAAGAAAGAACAGCTTTTTTTTTGTACCCTGGAGGTGCGCAAACAGCTCATGCTCAGTGATCCAGGCTGCCCTATAACATTTCTTTTAAAGTGTGAGATTTTATCTCATGCTAAGCACTAGTTAAAAAAGACTTTAGAAGATAATAATGGGAATTTAGAACAACCCATGTCAACAGATTAAAGCAGCAAATGTGATCGAACTTGTTTAATGTTATTGTGACAGAAAGTTGACACACTGAAGTGATGTTGAGCTCCATACCAAAAGTGAAAGAAAAAGTAAGTTCAAGAGAAGGAATGTGCACTAATACATTGAGATTTTAATATTTCATTCTGTTTCCTCCTATTAGCTCTCTTTATTTTCCAGCTATGATTCAAGGCAGTGGGGTGGATTTTTATCTGTCACTCTGTATGTAAAATTGCCGGAATTATTTGGGTTACGTCCATGTATAAGTATGGAAAAAATGAGGCTCTTAGAGGTGAATGCTTTTAGAGGATGAAGTGATACTGCAAATAGCAATAGCAACGGGATGCAACAAAAGGACTGTGGCATTTTTTTCTTTATCAAGAGAAAAATGGAATGGTTAAAGATGAGCCCAGACAAGTTGAAAAGAGTAACAGAAGAGACTGTAAGTAGAGAGGAGGAAAAAGCTGAAGAAAATAAATAGTGGTGGTCAAAGGAGAGAGAGTAGATGTTTGGGAAAGTGTATTGCCGTAGGAAGAATAAAAGATATAAAAGATGTTAAGAAGAAAGTTACCAAAGAAATGGAAAGGTGTTAAAGTGGCTGGGTGATCTGAACACTGAATGAGAGTATTCCAAATATCTGTTCAGCTCAAAGCAAAAGTTCAAAGGATGTAAGTCAAAAAAACTTAAATAAAAAAATCCAGAGAACCAAGTTGCTCCTGACATAAATTTAACTAAGATCAGGGAACTGAAGCACCTCCCGTATGAAGATAGGCTGAGAAAGTTGGAGCTGTTCAGCCCGGAGAACAGAAGGCTGCATGGAGACCTGCAAGCAGCCTTCCAGCGTCTGAAGGGGGCCTATAGGGATGCTGGGGAGGGACTCTTCATTAGGGACTGTAGTAATATGACAAGGGATAACAGGTTCAAACTTAAACAGGGGAAGTTTAGATTGGATATGAGTAAGAAATTCTTTACTGTAAGGGTGGTGAGGCACTGGAATGGGTTGCCCAG
>JASSUY010023991.1:0-36765 GCA_032466535.1 Forpus xanthops | reverse complement strand
ACAGGGATGCAGAAAGTAAGGCATTGAATCACTTTGGCATTGCACAGGTACACAACAATGTCACACTGAGCAACCATGTTCTGTGACGACTGGTCCCCCTGTATGGAGTCTGTTGGCTGTGTTTGTACAAGTTCATTGTTGCGAGTGGGCATTTTATGAAGGTTTTGACTTGGTCCATGTCCTCTGATGTGGCAGAGAAGCATAGGGGAAAAAATAAGACCTAAAATGGTGAAGATAAAGATTAATATGAGTCAATAGCGTGGTAAGAAAGATGTAGCAGGAAATTTTCGCAAGGTACTTAGAGCAGGAGTGGGTTTTTAAACATTCTTCCCCTGCAAAGGAAGAAAAAGGAAATGTGTTTTTCACTTGGAGTGGGATTAGTTTATGGAAGGTTTAAATTGCATGCTTGTTTATGATAGTAAAATCTGGACTGACTGCGGACTGTCCCTCTCCTGTTTTGTGATCAAGTGTTGATTTTACTCCTTTTAAATATGGCATTATGATTGGAAAATGAGAAATATAATACTGCAGGTACAAGAGATTAGAGGAGCAAGTCTGACTGTGAACAACTTCTTTATGACTAGAAAATTAAACTCAGAATTACTAACACATCTAAGTACAAATAATGGCTAGATATAAGGAAATAAAAAAGATTTTAATTCAGTTTGCAGCTCCCAGTCTTGTGTTTTCAACACAGCTCTAAATGAAAGTGTAAGTTTGAGGACCATTGAACAGAGTTCCTATCCCCAATGAATCACAATTAGAGTAACACCTGGATTAACAAATTTGTCTGATTCACTAGGGAAATTCGCCTTGTTTAATAGCCCTCAAATTTCTAAATAAAGTTGTTTATCTGTGGCAGGATGAGCTACTTTGTCCCAGGCTGGGCTGCAGAGCTCATAGGCAGAATTCTTCAAGTTCATTTGAAGGACTTTTCCAGTAAAACTATGAGGTACCAAGCTGTCCTTTCATGGGCTGCTCATGTTCCTGTAGTTCTGCCTTTCATTAACTGTAACTAACCCTATTAATTTACAGTTGAGATTTTGGACAAGCTTTCACCTCAGAAAAGACTTGATGTATGGAAAAATGAGAATTAGTTACAGTTCCACGCTGCTCCTGAGGGATTACCAACTGTCTAATTTATGTCTTATACATGGCAGTGCCTGAGTTGGATCTCTGAGTGATTTTGGTGATACAAATGTGTAATTTCAATATTTGTCTGTTTTCTGTCATTTTCTTGCCATAAGTCACCTTTGTATAGTTAAATACTCCCTGTTGGCAGGTAGGTTGATTTCAGTTTCCCATGTAAAACTGTCTACATTTACCTGATATGTGCCGTTTTGCCAGGGCTTCATAATCTGCTCTTGCTGGTTTTCAGTATTAAGACAGATACTGTTATCACTTGGATTATTTCATCTTGAATACCATTTTAAATCCCCAGGAGGCAGGAGTTTGGAGCTAGATTTGCACTGCTTCTACTAGTTTGCAGATCAGAACCCAGCTCCAGTAGGTAATTAGGAAATAGTGGCAGTATGAGATGTAGGGAGAAGTGTCGCTGCCACCTGAATTCTCACTGTGTCGTTTGGCACCTGTTTTACTGTCACCATCACAACATTGTGCAACGAATAAAACCATCTTTATACACTCAAGTAATGAAATAAAACCCTCAAAAACTGAGGCTGGGCAAGTGAAGTACAGTTAAGACTGTCAAAATAAGAAATCCAATGACATACATGAGCATAAGTAGTAGGACCCATATTAAACAGTTCACCAGCCCATTATTGAAAGTTATAAATAAATGAAATGTATTTATATGATTGCTGCTCAAGTTCCACTTTCCAACCTTTTCTACCTCTTTCAGACATATGTTTCTGAATAGCTTCAAACCCCTTATAGTTTGGTTTAAATGATATCTACCTAGCATTATTTATGCAGTAAATTCCCTGCTTATTCTGCACAAATAAGACATGTCAAGAATAAACAGGCTTTGCGTTGGTGATGAATGGCACTCTACAGGATCTAGGAACATGTACCATTGGGATTTGTTGATTATTCAGGTGACATACGGTAGTGAGAGTGATTAACGCTGTACTGCTCAAATTCATCAGTGAATAAAAGCATTACATTATTGTGGTTCAAGCTGAAACAAGATACTAAATCAGACTCTTCCAGGATAGCAAACATTCACTTTTCTTAAGTACTAAACAAACCTTGCATCTTTAGGTAAAAGGAAATTGGACAGATGAAGAAATCAGGTCCAATGTTATCTCTGTGATTTTAAAAGGCTTTTTAAAGGAAATCTCTGAAGCTGACTGAGTTTTCTGACTGATTTTTAGCATCAATAAAGTAAAGCTGCATGTATTTTTTGAGAAAACATTGTAAATAACAATATTTGTTGAGGATATTCCTAAATTGGCTTTAAAAGACCCCAGAAAGTTGGTAGAAAATGAGGGTGGAAAGATGCAGAAAACCATTGCTTGTTATTTTTCAAGATTATTTTTTTGTGAAATAAAAAGAGAAAGATTAATATTGTCAGGCATTAGAAAAGTTATGCAGCATATAGAATCAAGAATCATAGAATAGTTAGGGTTGGAAAGGACCTCAAGGTCATCTAGTTCCAACACCCCTACTATGGGTAGGGACATCTCCCACTAAACCATGCCACCCAAGGCTATGTCCAACCTGGCCTTGAACACTGCCAGTGATGGAGCATTCACAACTTCCCTGGACAACCCATTCCAGTGCCTCACCACCCTTACAGTAAAGAATTTCTATGCAGGAAGGGAAGAGCCTACTCTGCTCCTGTGTGTTTTCCACTTCTATACTGGTGAAAAATCAACAGGAGCTTAGCTGGCTGAGCTGAATAGATGGAGCTGCTCTCCAAAGACAACATCTGCATAAAGGTCAATGGCAATTAACCCATTTCATTCATCTGAAGGTTCAGGATTTTTTTCTTGATATAGTCAAATATATATTTAGATATAAATAACATTTATTATTTTTTAGCTGGTCTTATAACTGAAACTTGAATGCTTGGAGTTGGCGACAATGGGAGATGAATCTGTTACAAATGTGTTCATATGCATTCGCGTACCCACAAAAGCTTTTTAGTGATGTGATCCATGCAGGCTAGACATCTTATTCACCATTTACTAACTCAATTTCCAGTTACTTCAGCAGCCAGTCTGAAAGAGTTGGCAGAGAAATGTTTTTCCTTGCAGCTGGCATTGTATATTGAGAAGCCATACTGCAGCTCAGGGTGGGAATAGTCACAGGTTTTTTTTGTTTGATGGATTTAAGGCCTACTATCATCTCAACAGTCCAAAGTGAATAAAATGGGCTTGTTCTGCGTTTTACCAAGGCAGGAAATGTACTTTTCAAAACAGAAGGCTTGTGCATAGGTTGCTTTGGGAGAGCTCAGGAGAGCAACTGTCACTTTCCTGATGTTTTAAAGGAGGCAACTGAGCCTGTTCTAGAAATCTGTGAAATATGTGTTTTCCTCTCCCAAGGAAATGTGAAAATCTGGAATATTTTATGGACATGCACGTATACACTGCTAATGAAAAGCTTCAGAGCTAATAAAATCTTTCAGAACCAGATTTTCTGTGGCACGTTGACATATACTGAATGCAAAACAATGCTGCTATGAAAGTTTTATTGACACGTTTGGGCTGACCTACATATAATCATTGTGCCTTTCTTTCAGACAAACTAACATCCTAACAAATATGCCACATCAGCTCATCAGTTGGCAGAAATCTTGAGCAATGGCAGAAGCCTCTTAAGTATATTTTACTAAAGCCCTGACTTGCAAAGGGTGAAAATGTAAACCCTTTCCAAACTTTAGTTGATATATGCTGATTTTTTTTTCTACTTCAGAACAACAAACTATTTAAAAAATACATAACTTAGAGTTACAGACTTACCTCAGCCCTATCTTCGCCAAGTAGCTAGGAAAATAAGGGATGTCTTAATCTTGATTTGAAAGATTGGGGGAAATACAACAAGTCTTCAAGCTGTTACACAGCTGAGATTCACGTTGAAGAGTGAATAAATCTTTCTAATGGGAGGAAGGAATAAGCATAGGACAGTTTACATATGGGAAATGTGGTGGCTCAGTTTCTGGAGGCTTTTAAGAGACACATCTTTTGGAAGTGGTTTTCCATATAGCTGATCTTGCTTTTAAACATGAAGTGGTGCATGGTGGGGAGATACCTGAGCTCTGGCATCCCTGATTTGACCAAGCAGACTTGAGATTTGCCAAGAAGAGGACAGGATTGTTGGCTGCAGCACAACACCTGTGCAGGACTTATGAATTCAGATCCAGCACGAGAAATGCTTCCCAGGCTGATGTGCCCATCCCTCTGCACACTCTGAAACACCACAGGGATATACTAGCAGTATTTGAAGTGTAAACATGGTTTATCAGGCACAAGGGATGCCTGAATACAGGTTTCCCACATCCCAGGTGATTAGTCTAATCACCAGAATAGACAAATAGCTGCCTTCTCCATGATTTATATTAGTTATTCAGACAAAACAGCTCAATTAAGGATTACTACTCCATTATAACCAAACAGTTTTGATGCTCAGTCAGATGAATTTTCTAAGCATTGGGTGATTTGTACTGAACAGAAATTCTGCCCTGAACCTAAGTAGCTATCATGGCAAAGGTTTTTTAATGCAAAAATTGAGAAAAACATTGGTGTCGATGACTCAAAGACTTTTCAGTGTTTTATTTCTTTTTCTTCACAAAAAAAATTCTGTGCCCTGTCCGTACAACAAATTTCTATGCTGATTAGCTCCTACACATTTGCTACTGTTATATTTCCATCTCTCCAGAAGGCAAGCTGGCAAGGTTTTCTCCTTCTGGTAAATAATGATCACTTCCCAACCTTTGTGACATAGAATGTAACTCCACATTTGGGATGGAGTGAGCCCTGCTTACCAAACTGATAGCTACTTGTTACAGGAAAACAGATTTTTAAGCAAAATCTTTGCACCTATCTTTCATATTTTAAGTGGAAGAAAACCCCCTATAAAGAAACCACCTATAAAACAACTCCCTACAAAAGTAACAAGATTTTTTTTGTCATTATCAGACTTCCTGGTTTTAGCTTTGTCTTTATTGTTTGGTTTTGATTTATAAATACCTCTGCTTCTATGCTATTTTTTTCCTTCTGCTTTCCCTGCTAGATTACAGAAATACTATTTAGACCACTATTGGCAAGATAAGATGTAGCAGTTCTCTTTTCCAAGGTTTGAATCTTGTCCCCATCCAATGTTGGCATGTCTCTGACTTGCAAAATAATAAAGAAAAAATTGCTTCTGTTGCTTTTCCTTAATTGGACATTATCCAGATTTCATCAGGCTCCCAAATTATGTTTGTCTGGTCCTGCCACCAATAACCTGATCTAAACTATGAGGTAATTTTGTCCACCTATGCCTGTTAAAGTCTGGGATCTGACTTTGGCTCTGTTTCCACAGAAAATTTCCATTCCATTCAATGGCAGCTGGATAAGCCCATTATTTTGCAAATTGAGGACTTTAAAGAGTGATATCTCTTCTTAAATACCTTGGAGATATTTGGAAATAACTCTGGTGATTATTTTTGTGCTAGGATACATGAAATGTGAGTTAGATTAGGAGCAGTCCAGTTAGCATTTAGTTCAGCCAAAAAACTGTGGTTCACATGCCAAAGACTCAGCTCTAGCCTACTATTAATTAATATACAAAAGAGTTATGGCATAAGAAGTGACTGCTAGAATCAGCCTGTACAAATGCATATGACACGCAGACTCATCCACAGAAGCACAAGGAAAAGAAATAAGCCCTAGGAAATAAGGAAATAGTTACTAAATGGTGACCTGTTGTCCCACTAGCAGACTGTGCCTGTTGCAGGAGGCTGAGCAAGGCTGGTGTGAGCCAGCTTACCACTGAAACTAATGGGTAAAACCCGAGACCCACCAAAAGGGCCTTTCTTCCTTTAGCTGCTCTATATGTATGCAAGAGCAAATTACTTTCTGTTGCTGAGGCTAAAAGTTTTCAAGATGCTTTTTTTCCTTTTTCTTCTTTTTTTTTTTTCCTCCCTTCATGACAGACTGAAGAACTCATTGGTGCTGTAATGAAAGGCAAACTGCGTTCCCTGTCATGTCAAGAATGCTGCATCGGGAAAGTCGACATGATTTCATGGCTAATGATTCACTCGCTAATATCAATGTGGGCTGCAGTGAGGATAACCAAGTTGAGCTGTCTTAGATCAAATGATTCAATTAGGCCAGCTGTCCCTATTTGTCATGGCTCAACTCGCTTTCAAATTACCTTTCCAAAGTGTGTACGTGCCTTAGCATAGAACTTAACAGCTCAACTGTTTTACAAAAAGGGGATATTTAGCCACGATGATAAGGGAGAAGAAAGACGTCCCTTTTCATCTACAC
The DNA here is from genome assembly GCA_032466535.1 of Forpus xanthops. Classification (NCBI taxonomy): domain Eukaryota; kingdom Metazoa; phylum Chordata; class Aves; order Psittaciformes; family Psittacidae; genus Forpus; species Forpus xanthops. The sequence continues at coordinate 30,328 of JASSUY010023991.1, read as the reverse complement.
TGAATGCTTTTCTTTAGCAGTTACAGTATGTATTTGCCAAGCTAAACTTTAAACATCACTGTCAAGTGCAAGCCACTCGACTGTCCTGATGCCAGTGCTCTTTTAGATTTCCAGATTATCTTTTGGCAGATTAATGAAAATAAAGAAGAAAATCTAATGAGGTGTGTGTGTGCACAGGGACAACCGACACAGAAAAGAGTAAATGGTTGATGAAAACCAAAAATATATGCATAGTCACTCAAATGTATCTTTTAGGTTTAAACAGCTGAAGTCGATAGTGGCCAAAGATTGTTCATATGATGTGTAGCAAAGAGCTTTCCTGCAACACTCTGACTATCTTAGAGTAAGCTACTTAATCCTCAATACATTACCCACAGGAGACCTACTTCATTTTCCCTTGGTAGCAGCCCTTGAAGCTGCAGTGGTGAGTGCTCTGTAGAGGAAAAACAGAGCAGGTGGCTGGCAATGTCAGCATGCAGACCTGGGGCTGAATAGGCATGGAAATTCAATTACCCTTGGTGGTGGTCCCTGCAGTGTCAGGTGGGAAAGCTTCTTCTCCTGAGGCTGAAGCAGAAAGGAAGCAGCAGCTCTGCTTGCAAAGCTTTCAACTGTGGACATTGATTGACTTTTTAGCATTGCAGAGGTGATAAATGGGGGAAAGAACAACCTGTATGTGCATAAACCAGGTGAAAGTTATTACAAACATACCATCAAAGGTGGTAATGAAGTCTCACATATTTCCTAGAGTTGGATTTGGCTGATAATTTGGGCCCTCTCACATTTTAATAAGATTCAGTGGTGTCTGAAAAATTCTCCCCTGCTGTCGGTATGGCTTATTTTGCACTATATATATTTATTTCTCCTAAGCTCTCTCTGACAATCATACCAAGTTGGAAAATTGCAGTAGTTTTTACTAGAAAAACAAGACAGTTTCTCCCTGCTCCTGACTATCTTCAGATCTTAACAGAGATCCTGCTTTCAAGCAAAATATATCATTGGTTTTCAGAAATGCTATATTAGGGAAGAATTTCCTATTTATCTAAAGGAACAGTTAAACCAGGAACAGGCTGACCTTTGGTTCTGAAAATTTGTGAAGGTTTGGGTTTTTTTTGTTACCCACATCTTACACTGAAAACAAAAACCATCAATTTAAAAAGTGTGACTGAAATTCTAACTATCAGAAAATTCTGAGGAGCTCTGTTTAGGATTTGTTCAGTTTCTGATGGATTATGTTGAACAGTGATCTATGAAGTCCTTTGAGCTGATGGGTGCGAGACACTCTCTGGACCCTTTTATGGTTAGTTATGGTTAGGGTTGTGGACCACAGAAATCAGTGCCTGATGAAGAGAGTTAAGAGTTTATGAAGCCTTCAGCAATGGTACTTGAAGACAATTCTGAAAAATGAAGATATATGGATCCAAAACTTCCTTATACCAAGTTTTTTTATTATTATTATTATTTTTATTTTTTTTTTTTTTTCAAAAAAAAATGTAGAAGTTTGCGAGCTTCAAACCAAAATGACTCAGCAGGATTATGAGAGAGTAGGTAGAGTACTGTTCTCTCTCCTTCCCTAGCATAGATGTGCTGCTTCTTTTTACTCAAGACAGAATACTTCCCTGCGAGGTGGTGCAGCCTCACAAATTTTCTCTTCCTCATCCCTGTTTTTTCAGTGGGAAGGGAGTGATCAACACATATTGTTCTCTGGAATAAAGAATATTTCTGACTTTATGAATTGCAATCCTAAAGCAATAAACAGCATTTTATGAGAAGAGCATAAAGACTAAATCCACTTATTCTGGGCTGTTTATGTTCATGCAGTGATAATGTTCATATGGATGGAATCATGTATTCTCTTTGCCAACTCTTTCCCAGTTTCAGTTCTGCAACACTATTCTCCTGTAATAACAGAGAATCAGTACCGTGCATTTGCCTCCTCTTCATTTTAAGGAAAATTTAAGATACAACCATTCGCTTAACAGTTGCAGAAACACATAGAAGCTCTGCCCCTCAGACCCACACTGTACGCAGAGAAAAGCCAGCCCTTTCTCAGACAATGCCCACCATCTGCATGAGATGTACCCTGAGGCAACTGTCCTGCAGCTTCAGCAGTGGCTTGGAAAGTTCATGACGCATGAACTAAGGGTCCAAAATACTTTAACTGTCATAATGTGCCCTGCTCCTCTGAGGCTCATCCACATGTGGGAGTAGAAATAATAAATCCATATATATTAATAGAACCATAGAATATTTTGGGTTAGAAGAGACCTTCAAAGGTCATCTAGTCCAAGCCCCTTGCCATGAGCAGGGATATCTTCAACTAGACCAGGTTGCCCAGAACCACATACAGCCTGGCTTTGAATGCCTCCAGGGATAGCGAATCCTGCCTTGCTCATTCATACCCAGTACTGGAAAGAATCCAAGATGCAATCATGCCATATCAGTTGAATGCAAAATATTAACTCTCAAGAAGTAGAATGTGGTTTGTGTACTGCCTAAATTCATAAACACAGGTAAAAAGATTTACCAGCCTTATTCCTGGTATTTAGATTTATTAATTAATTCAATTGATGAAAAACAATGGATTTTGCAGCTTGTAGTCTCCAGCTTTGACTGCAAAAGGCATAGCTATTGATAAGAATACTGTAGAGATGAAGAAAAAGTGAAGATTTGGTGTGGGTTCTAGTGGAAAAGCTTTTCAAAGGTCATAAAAACCTGAATGATTGCAGTCAGGAAGTGTGGTCTCACCAAGCTGCTGCATTAGGGTTTTCATTCATTTCTTCTTGCTATGGTTTCTTCTTTCATATTCATGGTATACAAATCTTGGCAAGGAAGTAGAATCTAAGTGGAATTATATTTTCCTTCCAGAGATTTTAAAAAGCAAAAGACTGCTGAATAGATTTTTGACTATATTGAAAAATTCCCTTGAGCTTTGCCTTGAAAAACACCTTTTAGTGCTCATATTTTAGCCTCTCTCCATTTTCTCTTCCATTTGGCCAGAGCTCAGGGGGGGACATTTCCAGTCTACAGTCTCTGCTCACTTGGAATAATGTTTGTTTGCATGAGTAAATCAGCTAAAGTGGCTATCACTGAACTCATAACTAGAAGATGAAACCAGTTGGGACTATTCCCATGTGAAGTGAGTCAGGTTGCAGAATCCAGGCCCATGTGTGAATTTTTCTCTTTCCCAAAGGTATTTTTTTCCATCTTATTAGAATAAAATGTTCTTTTAAAGCACAAGATGACAAAAGCCTGGGAATGCAAAATATGGGGGACTTAATGTCCTTTTAGGTTTTCCCTCTCACCTTCTCTTCACTTCTCTTTCCTGCAGCGTGACTGAAAAGGAAACTTCGTGGTGAATTTTGTAAGTCTAGGCTTTTACCAGGCTTTTATTCTCCCCTAAATATGTGGTACATGTAGTATGCCAAAAATCTAAGCATCACCCTTGTGACTAATTTTATCTTAAAGACAGCAAAGAATTTCAAGGTGTAAATGTTGTTCGTTATCCAGTATGTATCTTAGATTCCCCTTCTCCAACAAAGCAGAGATGGAGAGTGCGAATACAGAATAAATATGAAAACTGTAAAGACATTTAATGTGTAAAAAGGACCAACTAATGTGTGTCAACGCAGTTAGATGCCCAAGGCTAAATCTCTTGATGCGAGATGGTGATTCAGCTGTCAAGGTGCCTGAGTAGACTTGTGGTCATCATAATGATTGGCTATGGATTATTCTTGTGGGGTTTTTGGGTGTGTGGTTTGTTGGCTTATTTTAGAAAAGCAGTAAACAGAAAAGGTCAAAGTTATTCAAATGAACCAACAGCCCATTTTGGTGGAAATATAGCAGGGCTCGTTAACTCAATTCACATCTTTTGTGTCAGTTTTCTAACATACCGTACATCCGGAAAAATGCAGTGATTTGTAAAAGACATAATGTGCCTCTTTCCCCCCCCAAAGGTTTTGTTTACAGTATGTAATAAAATATGATACAGTTTTTCATGGAGATGGGATCTGATAATTTGTTTAGATATGATATGAAGGTATCAGTCTGTGAAATGAGCAACATAAAAAGTAAGCAAATGCTCAAGATACATCTCCTAACAAAATAGCAAGTTCCAAAACACTAATTTAAGTGAAAATCAAAGTCTTCAGTAACTCTTTTTTTCCCCTTAAAATCAGCCTCTTCAGACAGTGCCTAATATTTTTGATGTTGGTTGCCATTAGTGAGGCTGTGTTTTGCTGTGACAGACCGTTCTACTCTAGGCAAAACTTACCTCTAGTCAGCTGAAAATCTGGGTAATGAACAGAGAAGTCAGGTTTTCAGGTACCCCAAAGTATCAATATCTCATTGATAGCCCAAAGGTCCCTACCTAGTTTGATGTGCTGCCGCTGGCTAATAATGAACATTTGAGGAAAACATGCAAAACCAACTTCATCTGGACAAGTGGTTATGTCATATCTTGGGTTTAGCCTGTATAGACTTTCTTTTATTATTTTTTTGTTGCACTTCAGATTAGCAGCCTTGAAGTGTGTGGTGTTAGCCTTTAATTGTGGAATATTTAGCTTGTGTGTCAGAAGTTTGTGATTCAACCCCCACTCTTCCCTTTTAGCTTGTGCAGGTGCTCTCAGTCTTCAAAAGCAACTGTTTGTTGGAGTATACATTTGCAAACTGTCAGGAAGCAAATAACATTTGTTAAAAGCTTTTTTTTTTTTTTTTTCTGCTTACAAATTGGAGGCAAATGTGTTTAGGAAGTGGTCAGAGCTATAATTTATGCCTTAACTGTGTCAGACATTACGCTGGGTATGTACATATAGTTATACCATGAAAGTCAGTTGCCACTGCGGCTATCTCATTTTAAACTAAAGAAATGAGCAGCTTTATTCTTTGTAGATAATCCTCCTTGGTACAAGCAACTTTACCTTGCAGCTAGCTAGCTTCTCTGCTTTACAGCCATGATGACCCATTTCGGAGTCCCCTAAGTTGTACCCCATACAAAACTACTGCTTTTGAGTGGAGCCATTCTTGTTAGATAGCATTAATTTTGCTCAGCTTTAGGTTCCTTGTTCAATACAGAAATTCAGAACAAGTTTCTCTGGGTTCCCTACATATTCAGCAGAGAGAGAAAGGATCCTCCAGAGGGTGATTCAGAGTGGGAGTAAATTAGCTTAGACTAATTTACACAACCAAGTTACTACTTCTAGTGAGACAGTGTGAATACCTCCCCTGTACACCCTCTGCAGCCTTGAGTCTTATTACTGGGTGCCAGATGCCCTATGAAAAAGCAAAGACATCCTCCTACCCTTTTCAAACTCAAGCAAAACCTGTTTGTATCTGTGAAAATTGAGTGGAGCTTTCGCAGTTTATCTCCTGGATGGATGGATGAACAAGGGCTGAAAACTGGCATGAGTAACATGAATTAATCAGCTCCAGTGAGGAGTGAGGAAAACTCCTGAGTTTCCTCTAGACACAGAAAACTTTGTGTGCACCCTGCTGCAGAAAAGGCCACCAATCACCAGCAAGGTTATTGCGCGGGGAATGGTCTGCCCAGAATGGGGGAAATCTGATCTGGGTGTGCACAAAATTAACAAAGCATCTGAAACTGGCATTGCAGAGTGGGCATGGTTCCATTTTAAACAATCAAATCGGTACAACCAGAGGAAATGAGTTACATCAATGTAAAGTGCTTGTGCATGTATGACAGCTTATGGCATTGAATAACATGTAAAGAAGCAGAAAGTTCATTGACTGTATCAGTAGAGTCAATATATATTCTACTATATCAGTAAGTTTTCATACAGATAAACTTTTCTGCATAAAAAGCAAGTTTGAGCAGGGGAGAAGGAAAAAAGAGCAGATTTTCCTTGTGAAAGGTGCAAGTAGGCTACACACTCAGAGCCTGAAACATTCCCTGACTGTTGACTGCATTTTAACTCCAGCTTTCAAGTATTCAAGAGCTCAAAGCAGTCCAGGCAGCAAATGCAATGATTGCAAGGGGTTAACAGACAATTTATGTAAAGTCTTAGCATTCTGCAAAATGAAATGTGCATGTGAAATGGAAAAAAAAAAGGAAAAGATTATATTTGTCAGCTGTGCTACCATATGTTGCTCTGGCGGAAGCACAGCAAAATGGTGACAATTTCTATTTCATTGAATGAGGATCTGTGTTGATTTCCATTATTTGAGAGTGTCTCTGGACAAACAGAGGTATCTTCATTATCACATAAAACTGTGCCCACCAGTAACCTAGAATATCCATGACTACAGGGTGACCTGCGATTGCAGTCTTCTTGAAAAACAAAATAGCAGAGGATCAGTTCAATCCATCTGCATATTTTAATGGATTTAGCCCTTCGAGGGCATGGGGGAATAGTCTTGTGAAAAGATAAGTGGCGGATACAGGAAATAGAGACAAATTTGAAGCTCCTTAAAATCTGAGGAGAACTTATCTCATCAGCATGATTAAAACAAGTGTGTAAAGGCTTTGGTGGTTGCAGACGACTCTCAGCCATCTGGCCACACTGGGAGGCAGAACTTCATGGTTTGGGCACAGAGCTGCACAAACATAACTACATTTTTCTTGGACATAGGCTGATACATTTGCTTAGCTCTTCTCTGTCACACCGGCTTACTTGTTGGGGCTTTGCAGGAGGAGGGATATCCGTGTCATTCCCTTTCCCATGGTGTAGAGTTGTCCTAGAAGATGCTGCTCTAGTTATGCTAGGATCACAGCTTTCTCTCAGGCTTTTTCTCAGCTTGCCAGGACCTTGACATATGAGCTGCAATGAGCTGGGTGCTAAGTGTCACTGAGCATCCGGGGCTCTGCATGGCTCCATGTGCACTGTGGGAGCACAGCTTCTCTCTGGGACATATGTCGAACTCGAGGTATGAGAAAACAATTCTATGGGGCACTAGAAATGATGTGCATTTGCTTTAAGGGCAGCAAAAATTAAGCTTTCATTGTCTCTTCTGCTTAATGCTATTAAGCATCCTTTGAGTGTCTCTCCTTCCAGCGGCCACAAAGTTAATCATGTTAATCCTGCCCCTGAAGTGGCACCCTCATTTTCTGGATAATTCATCTCAGGGCATTACAGCACACCTATTTTGCCTCTGCAAACATGCAGGTAGCCGGTTTAAGCTACCTGAATGCCTGGGGCTCAGAAAGTTAGGGAAGTGCCTGCACTGGCACCATGTGCACCAGTGGGAACAGCTTGGTTATGTCTGTGCAGTTCTGTACCCAGCTCCTTAATCCCTGCCAAAGAAACAACTAGGCAATATCTAGACAGGGCTGGCTTTTGGCTGGCCAGTTTTGGTCTGCCAGAGGAGACACTCAGCCCTCTGCAGCCCATCCCCTCATGAGAAGCCTCATAAGACACAGATTGTGATCTGCTTTTAGCATGCTTGACTCAGAAAGTGACTCATGCATGGTGCTTGTTACTGCAGTATAGAAAGTACTCGTGTCTCAACTTTGCAACTCTCCTTTGGCCAGCGTTTAATGTACGAAATCATCTACAGTCTGCAGTGGGATGCCTTGTGTTGAGTGACCATGGAACAAACTTCCATCAGTTAAACTTTTTTTTTACCTAAATCTGATTATTTAGTTCTGGGTTCTCTACATAGCACTTTTAAAACCTGACCATCTGTGGTGGTTTAAGCCCAGCCATAAATCTGCCACAAAGCCTTTAGCTTACCCACCACCACCACCCCTTTCCTCTCCCCACTCCCAGACGGATGGGGAGGAGAATCGAAAGAATATAATTACCACAGGTTGAGATAAGGATTGTCCAGTAACTAAAGTATAACACAAACCAATGCTGCTACAACCAAGAGTAATAATGATAAGGGAAACAACAAAGGAAGAGAATACACCTGCTCACCACCTGTTGACCGATACCCAGCCAGACCCGAGCAATAATCCAACCTTTCCGGATGACTGCCCCTAGTTTATATAGTGGACATGATGTGCCGTGGTATAGAATACCTCTTTGGTCAGTTCAGGTCAGGTGTCCTATGCCTGCTTCCTCCCGGCTTCTCCTCCTCCCTGGCAGAGGATTAGGCTCAGAAAGTCCTTGATCAGAGTAAACATTACTGAGCAACAGATAAAAACATAGGTGTTAGCAGCACTGCTCCCAGACTGAAAGTCAAAACCACAGCCCTGCACCAGCTACAAAAAAAGAGAAAAATGAGTGTTACTGCTGAACCTGGGACATCATCCTTCATTGCAAATAATAAAATATTTTTTTAGTCCAACAGAAGCCACACCTTGCTACTTGTCCTTTAAATTGTATTTCTTAGGACACATTTGATTACTGCTTTTCCTTCTTAATATTGTGGGCTTGGAAAAGAATAAATGAGGTCAAATAACCTACTGTTAAAATGAATGATATATTTTTCAGTGTTTCTGCCCTAGTTTTTTTTCCAGTCTTCATATTTGCTTTATGAGTGGTTTTGTACATCAATTTAAGGTTCTAAGTAAGAAGTTCGTATCATGCTTAAGTTGTGGAGAAAGTAAGTACTCTGTCCCAGAAAAGAAACAATCTAAAATCATTAAATTTAGAAGTTGGCAGTGTTAGTAACTATTTTTCAACTAATATTTTCCACGACCTCTTAGAAAGCTGTCAAGATGACTTTGTTTTTAATCATTCTCTTTGATCTTAAAGTGAAAACTAGACAAATAACTGATCTTTTACAACACTAACCGAGTTGATCTGTAAATTAGATATCCTCTTACGCTAAGCATGTTAGCTAGAATATTTTTGGTGTCTAAATTTTCATTAGCGAAGATGATATATGACTGCGGCTATCCTACAAGATGTGTCATAGTTCAGGTCTTTCCATACGTCACTGTGCATGCACTACTGATTGCAAGTCTGTGTCATAACTGCTGGCTTTGAAGCAGAATAAATTAATCATTTATTTAAGATATATGTTTTACTGCAATTTGACTGTCTTTTGCATACATCTTTCCTTGTAAATGTAAACATATTAAAACTTAAACTTGAAACTATGGCAGCATATGTTTAGACATAACTTCCAATAATCTATTTAAATAACTTATGATGAATAAAATTTAAACAGCACATCTTTAGAGTAAGTCAGATTGCTAAACCAGGAGACATAATTAGTTCAGTGTCTGAAAAGAAAGTGGAAAAAATTGCCAGCTTTGAAGAGCCATACTTTTTTTTTGGAAACTCTACTAATTTGACTTCAGTGTAGTCCGGTGTTTTTGAAGTTCTTAAATAATTGAATGGAAGCTAAAAAATCCTCTTAGTAGCTGAAAATGCAATAAAAGTAATTTTAGGGAATGTAATATTTTAACCCTTTTTTGTATGATTTTTAAAGTAGGTTTGAGGGTCAAAGAGCAGTTCTCATGTTTTGAAGGACTTTCTTCCTACAGATCATCAGGCTTTTTAATAATAAATTATTCATTTTGAAATGCCAGTCAGTATTGACATTTTTATCCAGCGTATTTGAAATAATTGTATTTAACTACTATAAATCTGCAATGTTATTTTTCTGCATTGTTAATTGAATTTTGATATTCGCCCAATTGCAGTCTGGTACAAACGAGAATGAAGAGACAATCTAGTAAATAGGAAAGGTGGCTTAACTTAGTATTTCATAAGAAAATAAAAATAAGGAGAATACATGTATGTTAAACAATATAGTTGCTTTCACCATGAATAGTATATTCTTCTGAAAATAAATTCCTTTTTCTTTCCTTTATAAAAGCTACTTTAGAGCATATTTATTTGCAACTAATGGTTGCCAAATCATGAATCAGTGTTCTCAAAAAAGAAATTGAAAGACGCAGCTTGCATTACAGTTTCCTTATCATGTTTGGAACGAAGTTCCTGATTATCACTATGCTATGCTATCAGCAAAAATTTGTCGCGCTAGTGAGGGAAGTATCTGATCACACATTACTGTGTCATCCTTGTGTTCATGCACTTGAGAGATTTTGTTATTCTCATGTCCAGCCTTAGCTGTTGAGCTGGAGGTCTATGCACTGGCCAGAACTACAATCCTTAGGATCCATCTGTCAGCCAGTCTAAAAGCACATCAGGGCATTTTTTTTCAGATATCTTGGTGGAGTTGTTTGGAAGTGTTGCATGAAAAACCCCTTGGGTTAAAAGAATTTTATTAACATTGCAAAGTGGAGTTTTGACTGTCAGAATTAAAGCTGCCTGGCAAGCTGTGGCATCTTGAGAGCAGACATTAATATGCTGTCTTTTATTATATGAATTGCTTTTATCCTTTGGGCTTCATCCCAAGCTTAGGTAAAGTTTACATTCAGTCCCGTGGTGAGATCTGGAGAGTAAGTGACGTGGTTTGTAAGTAGTATGGCAGTATCTGGATTAATCAAGTGTAGACAAGAAAACCAGTATAGATTAATCTGAGCAGAGTTACGAAAAATACTGGTTTTAAAATCATGAATTAAGTGTTGATAAATGTGAAGTCATATATACTACAAAGAATAATAAGATTCAAGTTGTAACAGGCTAATGAAAATTTTTGTGATATATCAATACAAAAGTGAAAGAAAGCAGCAGAATTTAAATAATTGTAAGAAGAAAAAAGGAGAAATGTAAAACCACATATAAATATATATCACTCAATCCACAACGGTAGTGGATACAGTTTATTACCAAAAAGATCTAAGAGGCAAATGCAATGTCTTGGCATAAATGAGGGAAATTATTACATAGATGTCAAGTTTCTGACAGGAGAGTGTATGCCTGGGTTTGTTCAGAGAAGGTGAATGGAAAAAAAGTTAGCTACCTGTAAGTCATGAATGTTTAAGAGAAGATGAACCAGACATTCACATTTTTCTTTCTTCACAATAGCTAAAGACATATTTAACAAATCTTAAAATTGATGCATTTGAACGTGGCTTAAGTGACTTCTCTGCATTACTTACAGCTGATCTGTGGTCAGGATATTATGAAAGTGCAGAATATTAGTAAATGTCAGAATTCTGGATTTTATTTGATTCATGTTTATATATAAGCAGTCATGTTAAGTATGTAATCACTTTTTTTTGGTGGTAACACTTTCATGCGTTAAGGAGTGCACTAAGTCTAGCCCCAAATCTGATGGAGTTTAAAAATGAACTTTCCTTAAAGCAATATATTTCTCACTTGCTCATCGGAAAATGCTCTGCTTCTTTTTTTGAAACTGGTTTTTCTAAAAAATTTGTCAAGTAACGTATCAGATGTGTTTAATCCAGACCTGGGTCCTACTTCAATCATCTAACTGAATCATAACTGGAAAGAGGATTTAGTTGGAGGAACTGAGTCAAGGTACATAATTTCAAAGTCTGTCTAACCATAGAGAATCACTGATTCTTGTTCAAGCAATCTTTTGTAATTTTATTTTGTGCCTTAGAGATGACATTTCCCAAGCTTAATAATTTGTGTAAAATGAAACAATTTTTTTTTTTTTCTGGTCAGTTTTTGAGTGGTACACCTTAGTACTGCTAGTTTATGTTTTTATTTTTAAGTATTTTGGGCTATAATCAAAACTCGTTGAAGATCTTCCACTCCTGAACACAAGAAAGGCAATATTAAATGCTTCTACCAACTTTGCTTTGTATGTGTAGACAAGGCACAGATTTAGTACAGTTTTCTTTCTGCAGTACAAATGCCGCTCTAGCTGAGGATCGACAAACCTAAGGAGACATCCATATGGCATCTCTATGGAAACTGAGGATGGCAGATTCAATACATCATTGTATCTGATCGTTCAAGTCTTGTAACATTTATTCTGTATGAGAAATTCAGCCTAGGAGGTTGGCTGATTGCTGTGACTCACTGAGTCAAGATGATAATCTTCTACAAGGGACAACAGAATAATTGAAACATGGACCTGAAAGATGCCTGAAGAGACCACCTAGCACAACTAGTTGCTCTGAGGGAGGATCCAGTGCAGCTTGGAAAGCCTGCATATCTAAAGATGAGGCAGCCTTAGCTGGGTACCAATACCTGTGTACTGTAAGGCTGCTAAAAGACCTGAGAAGACAGAGTAGAAAAGGAGCTTGCTAAAAAGCCTCTAGAGCCTGGGAAGCCACCAGAATGGATGATGTTAGTCTCCAGAGACAGCTACTGCTTGAAGACCGCTTAGATCATTAGTTTAGCTAAAGATAAATAGGCACTTTTTGTGGAAGTTATTTTGGGAAGATTTTCCTTGCATGTATGAAATGTCTTTCCTTCTGTTATAACATGTGTATATAGTTCAACACTTGTTTGTGTAATTCCCTGTACATATTTAGCCTGTAGTGTTTTATGTTAGACTTTGGAATAAACTTGTTTTGTCATTTTCCCCTCACCTTCTGTCTGCTATTTATAACTATATGCAACAGTAATTAAAGAGGAAATGAAACAGCCTAATGCAATTGCCCTTGAAACACTACTCTCTAATGTAAGGAGGAATAAGAGAACTCACTCAATTTGTGGGAAAAAACAAATTTGCTGCTAGATTTTTTTCATCATATTTTCCTTCACAAGTGATATTGAATTTTTCCATTACTCTTTATAAAGGGATAAAACCTGATGTGCTGAGTAGGGGTTGCTGTCAAAGTAACTACCGTTTCTCTCTCCAGCAGAGTACGAATCAATGTTTTTAAAATAAAACATACAAATAATATATGGGAAAATGCACTAGTATTCCATAACAAAAAAAGCATAGTACATTTTAGAAAATGCCACAATGCCATGAGAAAATCCTACTGCAAACTTTATACACCTGACCTCCCATAATGGACCACATCAAAATCCCAATAGGATAGTGCAAGAAGGATTTATGCATTTCTACTGTAGTAAAGCAATTAAATAACTGTTGTGTACTGTTCATAATTTGAGTATTTTGGTAATGCCCACATTTACAAGGTAATTAGGATATGCTGGAGCTGCTACTGCATAAAAATCTACGGTTATGGATTATGAAAGAAGCAATTCAAATATCTTTCAAAGCTGCTGCAGCCTGTTCAGGTTCTTTATCACACCCAGTGCCACAGTACCTGAGTTTTGCCCTAGAGCATTAAATAATACAAGTAGAATCTGTCACACGTGGTTTGTTGTCCTAGTATAAATGCAAGGTTAGGTCAAAATCTTCAGCTTTCATAGTTGGACATGCTCCAACTACGAGCTGATATGCATATGTCATTTTTTGATTTGTTGTTAGATTTTTTGTTTTGTGACAGTCTCCTCTTCAAGACATTTTTTTCAGTTTGGTATACATTACAGTGCTGAATGGCAAATGTCTGTCATTCAAAAAGTTGGTTTGAATCACAACATTGGATCAAATATGTGAGTGGCTTGGACAATTGAAACTTCCACAGGCAAGATGAATGCAAAATTGCTTTCTCCTCTCTATTAAAGCATTGCAGGTATTCCCTTCTTGACCTGATCAAAACTTAAGCCTGTACATTTTTGGAGCAAGAACATTTTTTGTGGTAATTATATGTATGTAGTATTCTGGGTTCTGAGTGCTTGCTTACAGCACGGATGAAAAACAACAAATTAAGACTTAAGACAGTAAATGTTAGGACTTAATCCACTCTTTAAGACTGTGACCTTCAAGACCGATACAAGTCTGAAAATGAGTTATCTGTGAAGGCAGGTACCAGGAAGATAAGGGAAATTGCTGTTTGATGACTCCCTCAGTGTGTACTACTTATGGCTTGCATTTGGAAATCACAATATTTTTGAGTGTCAGGGTCTACTCTATATCAGCTGTCATTATTGGCTAATGATGATATTTGATAATCCTGTTGGAATCTTATAGATTTTGACAATCTTTAACTGTTGGCTTTGTTATGGCAACATAACTACTACTTCAGCCAATTGATGTGTGAATGTGCCCAGTAACTTCTCACTTTATCATTCACTCAGGTTCAGACTCTTATCTCCTAGTACTAACAGAGCAAGCATTTTGATGGCACACTGAAATCTCTGCAACTGTGATACTTTATATTCTTAGAGCCTCGCAGATTGCTAACTGCCTCTTCAGATTCCTTAAGAATAGCTTTTGAATACTGTTTTGTAGACAGTTAAACCACTTCCCTTCATCTTATATCTTTCAACAGATATCTTGTGCCAGTATGAGTTCGTACTTTCTATAACCTGTCTAGTTTTTGTGATTCCTTTGTGAGGCAAACTTAGGTTTTGCGTTTAGTACTGAGAGGTCAATTTTAATTTTGCATGTGCTTAGAATGATGATAATGTATTTAGCTCCAGTATCTATTTTGAAATTTTCTTTGACTGGTTATTTCCATTTTCACAAAGCCAATCTGTTATAGAATCTTGCTTTGATCAACAGACCCAACAAAGACCTCTGTTTTGGTATCAACATCATCCGAGCTTTGCCTTGTTGTGGTGCACTCATGAATATGTTTCCTTTTTATGTGTCTTTGCAACTTGTGCTAAGATTGACACACTTTGGCAAAATTTTATTGGAGATACGAGACAGCCCCCCCTTACTCTGCATGCTTTTGTGTCTTGTTATGATTGCCTCCATATGGTGAACAAAGAACTTGAAACTCAGCCCAGTAATGTATAGTACTGGCTACCTAAATGTGTTCAGCCTAGTTAGATCAAAACTTATGGAGACTCAGTGATACTGTAGCACTGGAGGTTATTTTAGTCAAGCGAGGAGGTAGTGTGCACAAGAGAGCTGCTGAGATCTCAGGCAATGGTTTGACAGCTCAGTCATCAGGTTCTTTTGCATTTACTGCCATTGAATGATGTCTCTTCATCACCCTCAGAGAACATAATAGTTCCTGGAGGGTTAAATAAGTGAGAGAACACCAGAAATCCAAGGAGTTAAGTAAATAGGCTAGGGGATGGTTTAGTAAAGCAGTAGGAGACTTTCAGTTGGGTATTCATGCTTGAGTTTTATTTCATTTACAAAACCAGCTAAGTCTGTCATGATCAGTCTTTGCTTCTTATCATTGACCAAATTTTTGCTTCTGTCCGGCACGCATTGGGGGCTGAGCATAAGAAAGAAAAGAGGTTGTATCTTCTCCTCTTGTGTTTTACCAACATGGAGCCTTTGTCTGTTGATGCAACTGAACTTCTATGCTGAAACAAGCACACTGCTGTTCAAAAACCGCAATTAAAAATTTTGTCCAAAGCTCAAGTTTGGCAAAAAGTTCACAAAACTATATGACCAATTATTTTTGATAGAAGAGATAAACACAAATCCCAACAGTTTTGGATTACAAATGTTACAGCAGTTTGCTTGGGCCAGAGGGCACAGTCACAAAATTAACAGGAAAATAGCTGTAAAAGAAAGTGAAGTTGCTTAATTAGATTTCATTATATAACATAAGTCATCACTAACTTATAACATAAGCTAAAGGATAAGTCTGATCTTTTGTGTGGGATGGAATACCAAGCCAAATGAAAACCTCTGACATTTGCTGATAAGGTGAAAACTGTAGGAGTGAACATTCCTGTCATAGACAGCATGTGTAATGATGAACAGGTACCTACTTATTGACATGGGAAAAGGAGTTTATTTATTTAAAATGTTGACAATGTCAACCTCCCTATTTACTGAGTTCAATTAAACAGTAAGTAGAAAGCTTTTTTTGAATTGGCAGGTGCCAGTAGCTTGTGCAGAAGTCATTGTGTTCACACATGGCAAAACTCAACTTCTCTGCTTTTTGTGTTGTCGGCATATGACTTGTTTCTTCCTATCCTGCCTATTTTGTTGAGATAATAAATTCTTAAGGGTAGGAACTTAATTTTTGTAGTGGCCTATGAAACATTCTGCATGGTTTCTGTACATAAGTAATGTAGTGCAGGTATAAAAATGGGCTAAAGACATTTGTGACTTTCTTTTTTACCTTTGTAGATTCCTTCAGATTCTCTGAGTGGGCTTATACTTGAAGCTCAGTAGAAGTTCTACACCAAAAGAGAAGTTGCATTCTCTTTAGCAAAACTCAGCTGAACAATTTCTGCAAGACTATATGTCACTAAAGCCTGTCTGACCATCAGTGTTCAACAGAAGAAAATCAAAAAATAATCAAAATTTTCCTGTTGTAATGGGCTTGTTATTCCTATAGATGTATTTCAAAGAAATAAAAAAGATGTTGAAATGTAACTTTTTTTTCCTCAGATGCTTAGTACTCTGGAAAATTTCTTTCTTTGGATGCAAGCTCTTTTTTTCTCAGTGAGTACCTTTTTAAGGACAACTTTTGATGACATCTGATGATAGGCCAGAATGTTATCTTACCAAATGTTAGAAAGTCCAACTTTATTTGGTTATGCTGGGTTTTTCTCAATCTTTTCTGATGCTAAACCTAGTATAAGCTGCAGGAATAGTTAGATATCTTGACATTTATTTCTACCTCTTTCCACTGGGATCTTTGAGTTTCATTATTCTTGATTACAAGTATTTGTTTTGCTGTCTTAAATTTAAATGTCAAAATCACGCTTTCATAGTAATTGGAAAGATATTTTTCAGTTGGTAATATGCAAGCATTATAGAAGTCTCCAGGTATTATAGGAGGCTTTGATGCCTGTTCCTACTGCTATGTCCTAAATCAAGAGCAGCTATGAGAAGGTTTCATTTAAATATAATAAAAGTTGTAATCATAGTCAATTAAATAGTTATTTAAAAGATGCTGTTTAAATGCTTTCTACTTACATTATAACTAACATTTCTATTCCAGACTCTTTCTGTCACAGAAATGGATACTAGTGTTCATGAAGTGTATGACACATATTCCGTTAAATATATGCTAATAATGTATCATCTCATCTTCAAACAACCAAGGCAGGCTTTTTTTGTTAGAAAGAAACATCAAATTTTACCTTGTATCCCCATATGCGTGACATTAAATCCACCCTTTGAATTTTGTGCTTCTCACACGCATAAGTGAAATGGATTTCTTTGCATCTGACCAACGCAAAAACTGTAGGGAGATATTTTTAATAGTATTCATTGTGATTAGGAGCTGTGGAATAGCCCCATAGTCATAACAATGTTAGAATGCCACAACTATTTGATAGGAGACATTTCAATCTGTCATCATCTTGTGTGTCCTGACCCCGATAATACACCCATTCAACCTGAGGCACAAACAGAAATGGTGAGGTAGGGTCGCATTTTTTGTTTGCTTTCAGCACAGCACCAGTCACAGCTTCCAGAGAAAAAAAAAAAAACAAACCCACAACTTCTTTTATTTCCTATGCTGCTTATCCCTTATCTAACCACGTAGAAAGATATTTCGTTTCCTGAAACACAATAAACAAGTGGAAAGGAGAGAAAAATCCTTCCTTAGGTAACCTCAGAACAGAAGAACTTTGTGCATTATGCAGCTCAGGCCATGCCAAAATGCAATTTGGAGGGTGTCCAGCACTTCATTGGAAAGTAATGGTTTTCACTGAACTGAGTTATGACCAGCTGTTTACAGACAGTCTGTGACATACTGATAGAGCAGAACACCGTATGTTGCTTTCCAAATCAAATGATACAAGAAGTGTGACAGAGTGGAGAAACATCTGTCATTAGCAATTTTCAGCACGCTTCACTAATTCTGGACAAAATACGAGTAATGAACTTACCGCAGGAAACTTCAAATACTACCACTGCTGAAACAAGGATATAAACAGCTAGTGCTCCTAATGGCATCTAATTTAATTCATTTGCAGTAAGAAACAAACAAAGTGGGTTATTTGTTTTTGATCATGGGGTAGTAAATAGTAATGCTGATCACAAACACTCATTTTAATCAAAGAAAAAGAGATCGTGGAACTCAACTTTCTTGAAGTTCAGACTGAAGGGGATTATCAGGTGCTTCTTTCTTCTTATTCTTGTTTAATATCAGTGATTTGGGCACTTCTTTTATTTTTTTTTTTTTTTTTTTTTTAGCAAGATTGCATAAGGACAGGCCAAGGAAAAGTTTTGTGTTATTATGTTACAGATATTGAGATATTGTCCGTTTGCCTTGGTCCTGTCTCTTGCATCTCCTCTGTCCTCCTGAATATTCAGAGAGGAAACCTGCACTTTTTCTGCATAGTATCACTCACCAGCGGGCATGAAAGCAAAGGGGAAAATAGTCCATTGATGGCTTTTACTCCATTTTCCTGTATTATGGTACTGCTGCTGCTGTTCAAATTCTCATGGTTCCAGATGCACTTTCTTAAAAGCTACATTTTAATGTGTATGTGGCCCCTATATATTACCCAGTTTAGTGGTTTTTTTTGGTTGATTTCTCTATTTTCATTGTATCTGGAGGCCAACACTGTAATTTTGTGATGATTTTCACTTTATGTCTTTGAAATCAATTGAATTGTTTTGCTATTCATGTTCAAGGGCTTTAATTTTCCCTTACCACTGATAACACAGCAATTTCCTGAAGCTGTTAGGATTAAGTCGAAGCCCACAAGGAAACAAGGGGGAAAATGAAAGGACAGGTTGTTACTCTTTGTATGAACTTTCAACTAATGTTCACACAAAGCTATAATATGAAATGCAGAGGATAGATTTAGTCCAATCTATTGGTGTCCTACCTATGGGACTTCCCTTGGAATGGATCCCAGACCAAGAGAGTGAAAGTCATTCTGAACTGATGACTGTAAAATGAGTGTGGGAGGTCTTTGAGTAGCTGCATAATTGCAAAATTATTCATGATAAAAAAGCACTAATCTAGAATTCCAAGTTTTTTGTAGAATTTCCTGAGGTGCAGCAGGAAATTTCTGTCACTTTCTAACACCTTGCATAAACCAAACTGGTCCAAGCACAATATGCTGAGGAGGCAGAGAAAATTTATGGAAATATTTTTTTATAGTGGGAGTTTATGACTGAAATATTTTTCTCCCACTTTAATGCAGGAAAGGAAAACTACTTCACAGAAACCATTTCAAGAACTGCAAAAATGAAGTTCCTCTAATTCTTACAGACATCTACATAGGAGAGCAAAGCAAAGGGAAAATAGAGGTATCATTGACACCTGTCATTACATTTGTGATCTAGATAATAAAGTAAGCAGACCCAAGCAATTCGCTAACACTAACGCTATTCTTTACATAAACAGTAAATGTTTAGATTTTCCTGTTCACTGACTAACAGCACACATATCATAAACACTAAGCTGTTATAGTACGTTTCGTGTGTTGATTCACTTTAACAGTTGTTAGTGTGAAGACAGGAAAAGAAAAGTGGGTGTAATGAGACCATGTGCAGTATGCTGTGAAAACAGAGGCCCTTATTTGGCATAATGGGTTGCACCATAAGGGCCATAAAATTGTGCATGTGTTAGTATCATTTTAATTATTACGGGTGCCACATGTTAAGCAGAATAGCGGAACTACTAAAACAGCTTCAAAATCCTTACTGCTGATCGCTGCATTTAATTACAAATAGGAACATTTGGAGATAGGTCACCATAAAACCCTTCTGTTGTCAAATGAGCTCAAATCTGATTTTTGTAATTATGTTTTTATACCACAGATCCTGTTGAATAACTATAGGGAATAAAATTTTAATAAGTACTGATTAAATGCAGGTACATCTTGCTTCCTAAGACTATTTATGAATGTTCTTCGTCACATCAAGGTACTATCACTGGTTCTGTTTTGGTCAGTGGTGATCATTCAACCTTAATGCAAATAAGCTGAATAACTTTATGTGCCATGAAATATTGTTTTTTATCAGTGAAGCATAAAAGCACTGGATTTCAATTATTCATTTTGTTTGCTAGAGCTGTGTACAGTACTCTAATCCTCTAGTACCAAGGCTCTTTCATTATAAAACTACATGTCACATGCAGTAGAATATGATAATTAACCTTCCTAAGGCAGAGTTTTGTTGTAAGGAATGACAAGTTTTATTGGTCTTTACCCTTTTCCCTTGTAATAACATATTCCTAAGTTCATATTAATAATGATTTTTCTTAGTACCAAAATGAAAATAATAAATATATCAAATTTGCAGTTTAATAGGCAAAAAAAATGACTATGATATAAAAAGATGTTAAAAATGGTAATTTTGGATTTAGATAAGTATACTTCCATTTCATGTAAAGACTGACTGTAAAGTTCTCAAAACAGAGATTTCTCTTGGGAAGGATCAATAAAGAGTTATTCAGTGATACAAAAGGGAACTAGCAATTAAATACATAAAAATTTATCATATGTTGTAGGCTGAATTTTGAATTATACTAAGAACAGCAGCACTGTATTTGGATATACAATTCAAACAAGATTAAAGTCAGAATGCATGTGCCTGTGTAAATGTCTGTGCATTTTTCTGTTCATACTCCCTGTTTCTTTTCTGGAGAAACATGAAAACTTAAACCAAGCCTGACCTTGTGGTTTTTCAATTTTAAATATTGTCATCAAATAGAATATAAAACCAAGACATTGCAATGTCTAAAGGAGTGTCTATTTTGTGAGAGTTTGCCATTGGGTTCATGGGCTAACCCCCAGTTAAGAACATGATCCAGAGCTACTGCACATACACTGGCTTCAAAAGACCATCAACTGGAAATAAGTAAATATGTAGTGCCTCCTGGAATGCGATTGATGTAATTTGCAAAATGGTCAGTGGAAGAGTATTACTTTGCTAGTTTTGATGCAGACTGACTTCTCTGCACCATATATAGCTGTATGGTAAAAGCTCTCAACTCACATAGCAGTCCAAGAACCTATGCCCTGGATCACAAGAAAAAAAAGTCTTGTTGACTCTCATAACCTTTTCAAGAATGCAATTGAATAAATGCTAAATAAAGACCTCAAGATATACTGAGTGCCAGGAAAACAGCCCAGATGTTTTGGTGATGGCACCAGGCAGGCAACACCAGGAAATAATGAACTCCTCTGTATTAAAACATTTGCAGGTTATGTGCTAATGTGAACCAGTGGAAACATTTGTACCCAATAGGCTAAAAATATAGGTACTGGTCTGGCTTCATTCTGATTTTAGACCACTTTGAGATCCTTTACAACTCCATTAGCCCACGTTTTATTTGTACTCCTACCTGTAACAACAGAATGGAGTCCTCATTGCACCTTGGCTCAGTGCTGTAATAACGTACTGTCTGTATGTATGAAATTGTCTCTCACTAATGTGAAATCCTCATCTGACATTGTCACCCTCCTTCTAAAACACAGGCGGCTAAAATCAGATGCTTGGCTTCAGTACTTCCATTGTAACTCTGAATCCCATGTAGCTCTGGTTGTGATCCTTTTTCACGCTGTAAAGCATGCTTAGTGTTGGATGGAATTATGCCCTTGCAGGGAAAAATAATAATAAAGGAGTGTGAAGAATACTCAGCTGATTAACTAAGAGAAGTTGAGTAGAGAAGGAGAAAAATAAGTGTTTTATCTGTGGGGCTTGTTTCAGGCTAATTCCATGAACTGTTCTTGCTCTGTAACTACAGAAATACATATCTTTTAGTAGTAGGAGAATGAAGAAAGGGATACCTACATAAATACTGAAAGTTAAAGAATGGTAAGACAAGCTGTCAGGAACATAATGGCTCATACCTATGTGCTTGGGTAGTAAGTGCTCTGTCAAGAACACAGAAGCCCCGTATACCAGATGTATCAGTTTTCATTCCTACAGTACTTGTATTCTGCTGCCTATGAGTGACTTACATTGGAAATCTGATACTATATTGGTGATATCTGTGCTATATTGCTTTGCTTGACTCAATCTCCCCATCTACAAAGGGGAGAAAAAATCTGATAAAAAAAATTAGACACAGTAACTTCTGGAAAAAAAAAAAAAAAAACAAACAAAAAAAACCAACTCACATTTCAACAACTTAAATTTAAAGACTCAAAACAAAAAAAAAAAAGACTATTACCTATATTGCTACTGCATCTCAGAAACCCTGTCACCATTTTTTGTTGATAAAGAATATCATGGCACTCCTCTTAGAGCACAGCTGAGACTTTCGCAGGGATTGTGCATCTTGGGAACTACAGCCAAGCTTATGGTAAAGCCAGCTCATACAGATGGACTTGAATTCACATCCTTGAGGTCCACTTGTGACTTTGGTCTGTTCCTCCATGCAAACATGATTTTGTGTGTGCATAAATCTTTAGGAATTTGAATTTTTGTAATTTCTTACAACTATAGTAAGGAATGTTCTAAATGAGTAGATTATTTCCTACTGTACTGTTCAATAATCCTTCTTTCTAGAAATATTTTGCCACTACTACAGGACCTTCTTCAAGGCCCTTTCTTTCATTCATTCTTCAGTTGGAGCCTTCAGAGTTGTTCATTCATGTGCTGTTGCGAATACTGGGTCTTGAGGAGCCAGGTAAGACTATTGTCTGTCAACTCTGCTCCACTTTCCAGGCTTACTGTTCTTTTTCCTCTTCTCTGTAGCTGGAAGATGAACTTTATGCAGTGGTAGATCTTGGTTGACA
Source organism: Forpus xanthops (assembly GCA_032466535.1). Lineage (NCBI taxonomy): Eukaryota > Metazoa > Chordata > Aves > Psittaciformes > Psittacidae > Forpus > Forpus xanthops. Next base: position 7,946 of record JASSUY010023991.1, on the reverse strand, counting down.
TGTGTTGATATGGAGGAAAAGGTTAGAAATAGAAAAAGAAGGGTTATAAGCATTTGTTTGTTTTCTGAGAAATAATATTTTACGTACTTATTTATTTAACTTTAGTATTTTACTTCAGTCACCAAAGTAATCATATCTTCTCTTATATAGTTTGTATCAGTTCTCAGGTAACAGAGGCTATCATCCCATTGGTTGTTGGCTACATTTAGAATCAGACGGTCTTACTAGATTTTTAGTATAAAAATTATTTGACATTTTTATTATAAAAAATATTTGATTGTTCCAATCAGAGAAAAAAATATCCTAATCAACATGTTGCTATAAATTAAAATGTCTCATCACTGGGACTAAGTGTTTCAGTGGCTGCATCAGATAAGTTTTCTGTTCTTACTTCTCCATAGTGCCTTGTAGTACACATAATTTTGCTGCCAAATTAATTACGTTTGCTGGAATTTACTGCTACTAAAGCAGAAACATTTGTGACCACTTCATTTTCACCTCCATCTTTGATGACTGTGAGGTGTAAAGTGTACATAAATGAAAGTGCCACATAGAATCACAGAATTGTAGAATAGTTAGGGTTTGAAAAGAACTTGAGATAATTTAGTTCCAGCCCCCTACAATGGGCAGGGGCAGCTCACCCTAGACCACGTTACCCAAGACCCTGTCCAACCTGGCTAACACAGATGCCTGAGGAACATCACTTGTTACTCATCTTCAGCTGGACATTGAGCCATTGACCACAACTCTGCATGCAGCCATCCAGCCAAATCTTTATCTATTATGTGGTCCATCCATCAAATTGATGTCTCTCCAGTTTAGAGACAAGGATGTCATGGGGGACAGTGTCGAACACTTTGCACAAGTCCAGGTAGATGACATCAACTGCTTTGCCCCTATCCTGAGTGTCATTAAATGTGAAGAGAAGTATTTTCGCTGCATATTCAGAAGTTTTCTTGTTGAGACATCCCATCTGGGTCACTCTTCTGGCAAGGCTACTGATGAGGACTGCTGCTTGCAATTGTACATATGTAGCATTTTTCCCCTGCAAAATGTTAATGTATGCTGAAATGGAACCTCACCAATCCGCTACATTTGCTCATCTATTTGTTTAATATTCAGAAATATTTACAAAATGTTCAAGGACCTTTTAGATACAAGTCAAAATGTACTGTTTTATTTATGGCTCTACTTGCTGTGTCATCCACTTACTAGAGGTAACTTGACATGTCAGTGCCTTTTGTGAGGCATGTTGTGTTGTGTTAAAGCTTTTACGTTTGGGCCACATCATTAACAAATGCACTTTAGCCTCCAGACCTGATCCGGCTTTTCAATTAGCTTAGGTTTGGTACTTTGTAAAGGTAGAGAGCTGCTAATGCCTGTTGAGCTAATTACCCCTGCAGTACCCACCCATCTCTGGGTCTTGCTTCATTTTTGAGGTAAGGGAGAAACTGCCATTGCTTTGTTTGTCATGCATTTTTGGGGGTGAAAATTTAAAGAAACGTCTAAACTTTTTTCATCTGTATCATGAACAGATTCTCTATCCTTCTGAGCCAAAACACGCCCTAAGAAAAACTATCGCTCTACTTCCATGAAATGTTACTTCTTATCATGCAAAAGTGTTGCCTGTGTGATTTTATGTGGAATCTTTCTGTTCCTTTCAATCTTACTATGATTGATTTGGCTCAGCTGTCAGCAAATATCAGATTCTCTGCTTATCCAGCTCTGTGTTTTGGTTTCATTGTGAAAGTCTATCAATCACTTTATTAAAGACATTTAAGACTTTCCCTTCATCTCATAGCTCAGCTTGTGTGAATCACAGTGTTTCTCCAGTTGTTACATGGTGATGGTCATGAACAAGAAATGCCTTACTTCCCTTAAAAGGCAACATAAGTGCATCATGCTACTCAGATACACACAGTACACAGATAAATAAACTACCTGAATGACCCTTTAAAATGCTCAGCAAGCAGACAGAAATTGGAGACACTAGCATTGGAGAAGTATGTGACAGAAAGTAATTATTATCAATATCCAAATATTATCCATAAGTTAGAAACTAAAAGCCACCACAAGATTGAAATTCCATTCACTGGAACTGTTCAAAGTGATACAGAAATGGTCTCCTTGCTCTGAATTCTTACTATTTAATTTAAAGAAAGATACCAAAAGGAATAGGGAGACTTTTAATTACTACTGCAACAACAATAAGGACAATAATCTTACAGTTCCATGTATTCACAAATTATTTGCGCTGATTGCTTAAAACTATGGTTAAGGGCACTTATGGAATTTTTTAGAATTCTAATGCAATCCAGAGCTCTCTCTGCTCCCATTTTACATATTTGTCATCCCACAAAATATCACTGATATTTCTCTGGCTATTCTTTCTCTACTATTAATATCTTTACTTACGTGTACAGTTGAAAAGATGGAAAATTGTTGGAATAAGTAAATTATGAGATGGCATCCATGCTGAAGAAGCTGAAAATGGGATAACCCAAGAGGATAATTCATGTACTGAAGCAGGAGCAGATGTCAAAAGAGACAGCTTGTCTGATTTGTTTAGATGATGATTCTCTACCCTGTATTGACAGAGCAAGATTGTCAGACAGCCTGTTTGTGAAGTTCAGTGTTGTCTGTCTTAATCGTTCTTTATGGGGAGGTGATATATTGTTGCAGGCAATTGTAGAGTGAAATTTTTGTGAATTGTTTAAAGTAAGCCAGAGCTGTCCTACCAAGCAGCATCCTTTGCAAATATACAAAATCCAGTGAGAACACCTGCCATTTTGACTTCTTAAAATGGAATTGGATGGACTGCCTCATCTGTGCACCATGTGCAGGGTTGTTCTGTGCACTTCCTCTGGTAACCAGATGAGAAGGATTCAACTGACAGCAGTGACAAGGAAGGAGAAATCCATTACAGACAGAAGTTTGTGTAAACTGAGTCATTTAGAAAGTAATATGCATCTGCTACATACAGGGAGACGTGCTTCCTTAGGATGTAGCTTAGGTTATGATGTATTGTTAAAGGCAATGAGGAATTTGAAGAATTTGTGGTATTTAGTAGTGCCCAGAAAAACAAAATTCTACCTAGCTGACCCTGGTCAGTGATCAGATTTTCAACTGTCTGCTGTCTGTGCAAGTAAACACAAAAATAAACATTCAGCTCAAAAACTGATGTTAACATCTTAAAGGGAATGAATTTACTCCTCAGGTTTTGTGAATTCTAATGATATTAATTCTTGAGGGGTTTAGGATGAAGGCTTAGCTCCTTTTTAGCAAACTAAGGAACAGAAAACACACCCTCTGAGAAGAATAAGAAAGCAAGGTTTGTAAACCCCTGTCTTCACAGACAGAAAAAATGTTGCTTTTGGTCTAGCCTGATGCAGTCGTATATGCCCACCCACCTCTCAAATTATTTTATTGATATTAAATTTGCTTTTCTTAGCTGCCTAATTCTTTAATTTTTCAGTAATATTCTCACTGAAACACTTCCACTGGCTCCAATTTTTTCTCTTCTTGATGTTGTGGTCATATTTATTTAATGTAAACAATATTCTGCTCCTCATCTCCTTTTCTGTTTCTCCCAGTTTCCTGAAGGCCATAAATCACTGATGGTGATTTTAGATTTCTTCCATTTTATTTAAAATTCTTGTATTTTACAAGACTAGGTTTCTTCAGGTTGAAATTGTTGGATTCTGCTCTCTTCCTATTCCTGCATTACTGTTACTAATGTACTTTCTACTTAATTTCTCCATCCATGCACTTCTCCCATCATCCTTCATGTCACCTTTTCCATCTCCCTGAAACAAACTTTTGACTCTTCTGTGCCAGCCATCAAGCCCCTCTTCTTTCAAATCCTTTGTTAACTCACATTTTTGCTTTTCATCTACCAGTGACCATTTTTCCGTGACCAGTAGACTACTTATTCACTAAGCAAATAACAAAACTAGAAAAAGATAAATCAAGACACAAGACTTTCAAAAGTTACAGTATGTATTCATTAGATGATAACTCTGGTGCTCAACATGATGTGCCCTTCATTTTTGTATCGTCCCTCTTTAAAAGGATGCAGGTAAATAGGCATTGCCTTTGTTTTAGTCTTTTTGTCTAAAAACAATCAATTGGTGTTTATATCAAGGTTTATACTAGAACCTTATCAAGGCTTTCATCTGAAAGACCCTGATGTCAAGGGCTAAGTGAGATATATATTTCGTTCAAATACAAATAATAATAGAAAACTGAATGAAAAGACCTTCAGAGGTTAAAAATGTTGGTAAGAAGTCTGTGAAAACACAGGTGTTTTAACTACTGGTGGTTTTGTGCCAGCCATGACATATGGAGCAGACACTAAGGAGATGGAAAGGAAGAGTGAGTATTGTTAGAATGCATTGGCATCATCTTGCATTTTGAACATTGCAATCTAACTTACTAATCCAATTTATATCAGTATATGCGTGCTTATGCTTAAATATATGATGAAACGGCCACGTATTTTTAAAAGATGACATATTTTTATTTACACTTAATTTTGCACTTCTCAGAATTTTTCTGTCTTTTCATATTGCCTTATGGTGTGTTGCTTGACTCCCACTCTCTGTAAGTGTGAAAAGTCAGGAGGAGAGTTCACAGCAGGTTGATGGCCTGGAGATTAAAAGTCTGTCTAAGGACATTTCAAAGTTGTAAAGGTATTATTCTCACATGTACTTATTTCTTGGTGGGTGTGAACAACAGCTACTCACCAAGCTGGTGTAGTGTGAAATAGTTTCCTGTGAAATGATGTGCAGACATATGCAGAAAGCCACATGTATAGCACGTGCGCAGACTCATCCCTGACTTACGGTTAGTGAGATCCTTGCTGATAACTGAGTTAGGAATGACCAGTGTCGAACCCTATGTTTTAATTGCCCACACAACTATGTGGATTTTCTATATCTATCAGACTAAAGGCATGATCCTGTCCTAGTGCTTTGGGATTAACACACTGGAAATGACCTTGACTTCTCAGCAGTAGTTCACTATTAGTAGGCCAACTGCAGACTGAGAATTTTCTCTGTGTGTGGTTGTTCTCTATTCCTTTGTTTGTCAATGCCTGGGATTAATTTTTCCATGCCCCACAAAAGGAAGTTTTATTCTACTAATTGCTAAAAGTTATTCTTAGTCAACTTAAATACGTCAGCTAAATTCAATAAAAGGAAGTTAAGTCTTTTCAGCAATTTTCAAAACCTGACTGATAATTTAATATCTGGCTATTATGGGGATGAATATAGAATATAGTATAACTGCTACTGCTAATAAATTGCTTTTATCTTTTTAAGGCAGTGAATAGTTCACTGGAGCAAGTGGATCCAATGCTTTTAACAAAGCCTGCTCAATTGCAGATGCCTAGTGTGTCTGTGACCAGAATGAGGGGCCTTTTCAACATTCACAAAAATAAGCTTTTCCTGACCTGCTGCCATACACCAACAAAACCACACCTTTCTGGTGGGCCAAAAACTAGTGTGACACATGCCAGAAATGACAATAAGAAATGAAAAGGCCATATGGAGCCATTGCTGCCTGCCAGTCATTGCAGTAGTTGGCAACTGGGACAGGAGACATATTGGACAGAGCTCCATGCATTAGGAGACTGAGAAAGTAATGCATAATCTGGATATGATTCCTGGTAAAATTGGAATTATTTCCTTCTTTATGCTACTTTGCTCTGTTGCATTTTATTATGTTAATAACCCCATGTTAAGGATATACTGAGTTTTGCTTTGGAAACAACTCAGACTTGCTACAACTATTAGGGTAACGATTTTCTTGGAGTAGTATTTGGTGGATATTTGCTCACATATGCATGTACTAATCATAGAATACTTAGGGTTGGAAAGGACCTTAAGATCATCTAGTTCCAACTTCAGTCACCTGAAAGTCAGACTTTTTATCAGACTTCATCTGAAGTCATTGAAGAGAGCTAGGTGACTCTAGGAGGGGAATCCTCCTATCCTAATGTAAGCAGATTGGATAAGTCATACTTTAGTGGGGTTCATCTCATTGTAAAGTACTTGCCCTAGAAACCAGTTGAAACATGCCCTGGAAAAGCTGGATTCTCTCCAATTACTAGAGTGACTGCTTAGATGAGGATAATGTTCAGATGAGATTAATCCAATTAAGGGTAAATACTTTCTGATCAGGAACATAGTGTGATGTATCAGCATTGTGAGGTCTTCTCAGATAATTCCTGATTATTATGCATGGAGGATAAATTTAGAAGTGCAGTGTGGGAACTAATGACATTTAAATGGAAAATGGTATTACAGTATGAATTTGTATATTGAACACAAGATACTTACAGGCACATACTGTTATTTTTGTTTCTCATAAGAGTACCTTATTTTACATTAAGTATTCAGTCTTTGATTTTGATTCCAAGTATACATCTCTGATGATGCTCTGCTATGGCATTACTAGATTTCTTTATTCTTTTGGGCTAGTCGCTTAATTAAACTTTCACTATTTAAGAAATATTTTTTCTAAGGTTTTCTGCTTATTCCCTCTTCCCATCTTTCTTGTATGTGATCCACTCGTTTTCATTAGCGGAAAATGAAAACTTGATAACTATTGTCTTAAATGCTAAAGAGTTTAAATATAACTTCTGTACCAGTTAGCATGCTAAATACATATGCTTCTAAATACTGAAACAAACGCGATGAAAAACAAATTTCAGTGCTTTAAGGGACCACCTCAAGTACCTGGTGAGGCCATTCTGGAAATTTTTCCACAGGAAGGCCTCTTTGTGTATAGAAAATCTCAGATAATTTCACTCCAAATGATTTCTCAGCATGCTGTACTGTGTCATTTGCTTGCCGGATGTCCCACCTCAAGCCCTAACCTCCCACCTTGTCCTGTGCAAATCAACCTCTGCAGAATAAGCTTAAATTTTGTACATTTTAGTATATTACTCTGAAAGCAAAGAACTACTCAATGTGAACAAGGCTGCCAGACTGTGATACTAAAAATAAAGTATTCATTCTTGTTCAACTGTAACCTAGCTTAAGCCAAGGAAAGTCCAAAACAAAGAGAGAAGGCCAAAGTTCTTACATGATATTCAAAATTCTGGTCATTAGCATATATGAGACAAAGAACCAACCAGACTGTAAATAAGGCAAGTATGTTTCAGAGTAAGGCTTATCCTGGAACGATCCCAGGAGGAGCAATTAGTCATCATCTGGCTCAGGTAAAAGTGCTGGTTATAATAGAAATATCTATTTTGCACTTCAAAGGTATATTAAGGTGTTAAATTTTGTTTAATATTTATTGACAAAAGAAAAAGAGGGCATCCATACAGTCATGTATCAGTAATTGGTGCATTTGTTAGCTGATGAGAAGATTTCCTTAAAGGAAAACAAACAGAAAAAGAAAGTAAAATCAGCCACTTTGGTGAAATTACTATTAAACATGAATACTGTTGTCTGTGATCAGGTGCCATTCTTATAAAAAAAAATGAAACCCAGAGGTGCTCATCATGACTCGTGTTCTCACGATTGTTTCACTATAGGACTATGTGTCCAAAGTGTGATAGGTCTCCCTCTGTGGAAAAGATGGGGGTTTGTTGTTTTGTGTTTTTTTTCTTACTTTATAGTGCAATCGGAAGAACTGGCTACCCTGGATTTGGAGAAAGCTGAGGTTCTTAATGACTTCTTTGCTCAGTCTTCACTGGCAAATGCTCTGACCACAACAACCAAGTCTTGGAAGGCAGATGCAGAGACTGTGAGAATGAAGACCATGGGCCCACTGTAGGAGAGCATCTGATTCGAGACCATCTTAAGAACCTGAATGTATACAAGTCCATGAGACCTGATGAAATACATCCGCGGGTCTTGAAGGAGCTGGCAGATGAAGTTGCTAAGCCACTGTCCATCATATTTGAAAAATCATGGCAGTCAGGTGAAGTTCCC
>JASSUY010023989.1:0-11503 GCA_032466535.1 Forpus xanthops | reverse complement strand
GCTCCTTATCCATCCAGGGAGGTCTCCTGGCCCTCCTGCTGCACTTCCTTCTAGTTGTGATACAACACTACTGAGCTAGAAGCAGGTGATCCTTGAATATCAACCAACAGTTTTGGGCCCCCATGTCCTCCAGGGCTATATCGCATGGATTCTTACTAAGCAGGTTCCTGAAGAGACCAGAGTCTCCTCTCTTGAATTCGAGAGCAGAATCTGCCTTTCTCTTTTACTGCATCTTTATGCTTTTTCTTCTACTTTCTCTTACTTTTGACAACTATTATCTTGGTTATCTTATCTTTGAGCAAAGTAATCTGAAATACATCCAGAACCTCCTAAATACTGCTAGTCATTGGTTTTAATTAGTCCAGATGCTTTTAGTCCGCACAGAAATGAAATCTAGTTCTGCATGTTCTGAGATTAGTATAGCCTGGGCAGGAAAAGAAAACTTTCAGTGTTGCCAGTGTTTGAGTTTCCTCTATTGTAGGCATGATGCTAGGAATCCATCACCTGTTGGCAAAGATGATATCGAAGTACATAATTTTGTAATATACATTGAAATGTCATAGCTTTAGCTTTAGTCATGGAGTGTTGTAAATTACTTTGAGTTTCACATTTCAGGTGCAATAAAAGTTCTAAGTATTAATTTTAAATCCCTGTATGGTAATAAATACAACAAAAACCTTGTCTTTGTCACTGACGAATTGGTACAGGGCTTTTTGTTTATTGCTAGACAAAATGTGATATTTTCTCTTTAGAAAGTCTACATTTTTAAAGATTTGGTTTTGTTTCTTACATGCCCTAGTCAAAATGTGTAGTAACTTTTGAGAGGGGAAATGTTCCACAGCAATTTGAAGCCTTATTTGAAGAAACTAATGAAGAGATCTCATCTTTTTTTCATAAGGTGGGTGTGCATGAAGTCTTCCGGTTAGAAAGAAGGTTGTATTGGATAGTGAAATTTGATCTCTGGAAATTATTAAAGTACGAGCTCTAGTGGAATATATAGCAAAACTCTCAAAGAACAAATACTTGCTGTTACTTATTAATAGTTATTTGAGGGTTCTTAAATGAAACCCAGCAGGTGAGAACATCTTACATGGAGTTTAAAAATTGTGCATTATATTATACTTTAAATAAGGAGTTGTGTGGGAGTAAAAATCAGTAATAAGGAGAAAGTTCTGGTCAGCTTTTCTCCAAAAGGAGCATTGACTTTTACTACAGAGTGAACAGTAGTCAAGCCTATTCTTTCCTCTCTCCAGGATCATTGATAATATGTTATTACAGTTTTCAGTTGTAAATATGACTAAAAAAATATTTTGTTTTTTGCCTTGCATTTTGCTTTTAACCCTTGAAGTTCTTGCAGGCTATTGAGGTATCAGCACTGGAAATACAAGTCTAGCAAGAGATGATAAATGACAAAACACATAAGCCACAAGGCAAATATTAAAAAGAGACATTAAGACATTGAAAATTTTGAAATTTTAGCTTAACTCTTTTGAAGCCTAAAGAAAAGTCTTTTTCATAAAGAAAATTGATAGTAATTTGCACATGAATACCAGGTAAAATCCTGACCTAGTTCAAGTTATTTATGAAGGATTTATTATCTCTTTTTATCCTATGTTCTGATCAGTCTTGCCATCTAGTTGTTACGTCTTCAGTTTTCACCTTTTTAGTTTTCAGCCTCTCAAATGAGAATTGGTATGGATATGCAGTTTATGTTAAGTGTCTAGTTTTTGCTACAGAAGATTTCTATCAGTTATCACCCATCCAAAAGTTTCAAGGCTTGAATGCTATATATATAATCATAGAATCATTTAGGTTGGAAAAGACCTTTAAGATCACAGAATGATAGAACCATTTGGGTTGGAAGGAACCTTATACATCATCTAATTTCATCCCCCGTCCATGGACAGGGACACCTTCCACTAGACAAAGTTGCTTAAAGCTCATCCAACATGGCCTTGAACACTTCCAGGGATGGAGCATTCACGACTTCGCTGGGCAACCTGTTCCAGTGCCTCACCACCTTCACGTTAAAGAATTTCTTCTGGCCCTGTATCTAGTCTAAATTTTTTTTTCAGTGTAAAGCTATTCCCTGTTGTCCTATCACTACATGCCCTTGTAAAAAGCCCCCTCTCCAGCTTTCTTGTGGACTCCCTTTATGTTCTGGAAGGCTGACCTAAGTTATTCCTGAAGCCTTCTCTTCTTCAGGCTGGACAAGTCCAGCACTCTCAGCCTGTCTTCATAGGATAGGTGCTTCAGACCTCTGATCATCTTTGGGGCCCTCCTCTGGACTTGCTCCAACAGGTCCACGTTCTTGTGTTGTGCACCCCAGAGCTGAGTGCAGTACTCCAGGTGGGGTCTCACAAGAGTGGAGTAGAGGAGCATCACCTCCCTCTTGATGCAAGTAAGACACAATTTCTGGGCTGCAAGCACAAACTGCCAGGTCCTGTTGAGCTTTTCATCAACTAACAACCCCAAGTCTTTCTCCTTAGGGCTGCTCTTAACCCATTCTTTCCTCAGCTGTATTTGTGCAGGACCTTGCCTTGGCCTTGTTGAATTTTATAACATTTACAAGGGCCCACAAAATCATTAAATCCAATGGTTAATGTAGCACTGCCAAGTCCACCCCTAAACCATGTCATGAAACTTGGTATTAGATATTTTTCTAAAGCTTTTTTCGCAGTGTCTTATGATACTGTATATTAAACCTTGACATCTCCAGACTGCTGTGTTGTCACATTTGACTCCATGAGCCTCTTGATTTCCCCCTAGTGGTACTCTCTGTGCTTTTGTGGAGTGATACAAGATACAGAGACAAACCCAGTGGTGAAAGAATTTGCAACATATACGACATATTGTATAAAGATGCTGAGCCACTTAACATGGGCATCAATTAAAAGCACCTTCAGATACAGGTCTGCATACTGTCTGATATGCTCAGGGAAATTACTTCTTAGTAGGACTTTGATCAGTGCCCTAAAATTTGACACTTCTATCAGAGGTTATTAGCTGTGGCAAAACACACATTACTTGTTGCTCTTCTGGGGCTAAAAGGTTGTGCCAAAAATTCATTAAGCTTACCTATGGGATTTCAACAAAATCTTCTTGGGAGTTACCAGAAACTCCTCCAGTGCATGACAGTGAAGCAATGTAATAAATGCTGTCTCCCCTATTTTCTAATGCAGGTAGTACTCCAGTATTACACTATGACTAAGCTCAACACGAACAGAGATGGAAAAAGAATAAAAAATTTATCTTACTTTCCAAAGCACTGTTGTAAGCTGCTTGGTAGACCTTTATAGTGATTTTAATTTACGTATTAGCTGTCGCTAAGTCCAAGACAGAACTGTACTGAAGTACTAGCTCCATCCTTTTTCTAGTCTACCCCTCTGTATATAACTCAAGCATTATTAGTCATTTCAGAATAAAACAGTATTTCAGAGAAAAGAAAATGTTTTGACATTTTCTAAATGTTTTGACTTTACTCTCATTTCAAAAGAACATTTTGTTAAAAGAAGCTACATTTTAGAATGCAAAGAAAAAGTTTTTGTTTGAATGACTTTTGTCAGTTGACCTAAAATGGAGTTTCTCTTTATTTTTTAAATTTTCATTCAGAGAAACTATTTTTAAGAAAAGACTGTTTCAATTAAGTTGAAACTATTTTATGTGTTTTTTTTTTTAACTTGTCTGCCAAATAAACTAATATTGAAACCCAAACCAAACGTTATTAACTGAGCTCTAATCAAAGTATTTAAACACAGGAAATTATAGCAACATATAACTTGCTTTGTGGTAGGTACTGAAGACATATTTTCATATATAAAGAACAGGTTTTACATCAATCACTAAAAGTGTGCTTTTATGTAAGGGCAAAGCATTTTAACGTGGCACATAAGGAAAACATTTTATGTTCCTGTTATATATAACACACCCCCCCTCTCTCCTCCTCAGCAAAATGTTGTCTGAAAAGACAGATGTTTTTCAACTTATATGAAGGAAGAATTCTACTACTCTGTTAAAATTTCCTTTATGATAGTGTCCTGGAGTGAAAGCATCCGTACACTCAAATGATGTATTAACCTGTACAGTTTTTATTTTACATATATATTAAGTGGGAAAAAAGGTTTATATATGTCTCGAGTCATGATCAAAATTCTCTTTCTCAAAGCTGTAGCATACAAGTTATGAAATTTCAAATACCGACTTTCTTGATGCAAAAAGAGATACTGCAAGCAAGCTCTTAATGGTATGAGAGAAATTGCACTGTCATATAGCATCTTTAATACAGTTTTGGAAGGTGATTTTTTTCTTTTGGGGCTTAGATGGCATTATGTTACCAGATAGACTTCAGATGTTACCAATACCATTACCTGTATACATGATTCACGTTTATTTGTTATAATAGGATAGAAAAATAATAGTACTCTTACCAGAGCAGGACTTTGGAAGCATCTATTTTGAAATTCTTCTGCCTTTTCAGAGATCGTCAAGGAAAGGAGGGAAACAGCAGAAAGGTTATCATGTGGAAGGAAAGGACATGTTGATCTTAACAGACAAAAAAGAACAGTCTCACATTTCCCTTCATACTTGTGTTGCCCCTTTTAGTAGAATTTTAATGCTGGAGCCTTTTTTTAATAACACTGAAATTTTTGTTCCTTGGTTTTGATTAATATATATTTTGCTTTGTTTGCAATGATATTTATTTCTTTTCCTCTAGACTGTTGCATTTTTTATAGCTGTTTAATTATATATTCTTAAGTGGATGAATTCTAAGTCAGCAAGTATAGTGCTTTTGAATTATACAGTATAGCACTTTTAAATTCAAGTCGGTATTTAATAAGCAGTTTATGTTTAAAGATGTTTATAATTTATGTTTTCAGATTATATGTATTTTTGCATTTTCTTCTGTACTAACACATAAATATGTAAAATCAGGAATTTTAATCATGTGTATTCTTGCTCAGAAAAGTATTTAAGTTTGGATAAACTGAAAATGAACAGAGACGTTTGAAACAGGACTGAGCGATAACTAAGAATTAATCATTCTTGATGAAGAACTTTATTGGAACAAGGTCATGGCTTGCAGTTCTGGTGTGGTTCAGGCAGGAATGCATTTCTTCTGTATGCTTTATAGTGCAGTCACAAGAAATGAGTTACATTGAGATTTCCATTGTATGACTTATACCGCAGTTATTCCTTGATAGTGTGATTCACACCCATGAATATATTGTATAATGAAAGCTGTCCACTTTGTGAAATCACAAGGTTTTGTGTTTGTTTTTGCTTTTTTGTTTTGCATTGTGTTTCTAGGGGTTCTTTTTGGGGTTTGGTTTTATTTTTGTTTTGTTTCCTATTGCATCTTCACTTCAACAGTGAGCTCTCATTATTTTAAAATTACTGACAGATTTTTCTGCTGTGCATTGCAGAAGAACACAAATATCTGCAGCAAATAATCTTCACTTTTGTTGCTAATTTTAAGAGACTGTTTGGCCCCTTTTTTACAAGTCCCTCTAGAAAGTCTCTGGTGTTTAGCTTTTTGTTCCTTCTGTTAACACTGCTTCCTTGGTCTTTACTGGATCTGTAACTTAGGGTTTGGGATGCAGAGCCAAAGGTCCATTAAAAGTGGTAGAAGGGAAAAGAGCCATAGTGGAAAGAGTTTGGGAGAACTATACTTATTGCTTCTAATGTCATCAGAAATGCTCAAGGGAGATTGTCAGCTGCTGTTTCTGAGAGCAGCATATTCCCACAAGTCCCTTTTTTGACCCTCCATGACTACAGTAACCATGAAAGGTGGATTTGTTGTCACTGCCACTTTGCTGCTGTGGGCTATCTGTATTTTCCTCACCAGTGCTCATGGCTGTGGCTGAGGAGCTGACCCCCCTGCCAGTTTGTTGTCAGACTGGTCATGGCTTGTCATCTTGCCAGTCTTCATTGGAGAATCTCAGAGCAATAATAAATAAGGACTGCACAATAAGGGAAATCTATACTACTGTGGCCTTCTAGATGTCTTCTGTAATCAAAAGAAAGGCACCTTCAAAGAGTTATTTGTTAGACCTGTCTTAAATAGGATAAATTACTCTCTAATATCTATTTCTGTTGACTTGTCCTTCTAGTGGGCTGCTTGGATTAGGCACCTCATTTTACGTACCTGAAGTTAGCTGAGATAAGTCTCTTAGAAGTAAACAAAAAGGAAAGACTTCAGTGTTTCTAATGGTAGAAAAAATTGTTGTTGAAAATTAAATGTGCTTCTTATCACATTTAACTTTATTACCTAAATGAAAAGTCATTAAGTGGTGCTGAATGCAGAACAGATCTCTCTAAGAGACTGTGATTCGTTCACCTAATGACATGGGATATTCAGCTTGACAGTAAAGATCAGTTCATGAAAATAGCTCATAAAAAAAAAAGTTTTGGAATTGTAGTATCTTAGATGCTAAACAGGACTGTATGAAATGCGTAAGAAAGCTACTTATGCTTCAAGAAAATATCCTCGGCTTTAGAAGGGGTTTAATATTATGAGTCATTAGTGGCATTTTCCTAACTAGTCTTTTGAACAGTTCCCCCTTGCTGTTCAAACAAGAGGACATTATTTTCTGGAAACTAAACACCTGGGAAGTTAAAACCAAAAGGCATTTACACTGTCATTCAAACTGAATGTCATTTGTTTTTTAGAGCAAATACTTATGGGTCAGAAATTGGCACTTTGAAATAAGTATTTTTAGGTCATTTTGGAAGGAGTGGTGAAAAAGTTAAAGAAATGGAACAAAAAACCCCTAAAAACCTAAGTTTTTTAAACTTAGTTTTTTAAAAATTTTTAAACTACACCATTAATAGACATATTATTATTTTTCATATGCCCCACACTTACTGTCTCTGATCTTGGAAACACAATTGTCTCTCCTGTCTTTGCCTGTTTTCTTGGCTTCAACTGTTACTGCTCTGAATTTCCATTACACACTGCAGATGTGTAGAATCTTTTCAGCATGAATAAAAAACTCTGTATGCTTATTAAGAAACTGGTGACTCCATAAATGGGCTGCACAGGAATTTAGAAGCTTTGTCAGCCAATATCATAAACTTCCATTGTTTCTCTAAGACTTCAAGTTGTTTTCCAAAATACTCTACCAACAGTAGAGCTTGATACTCCTAATATGATGATATTAACTGAAGAGGACCTCCAGCAACACTAGGGCTTGATACTCCTAATATGATGATATTAACTGGAGAGGACCTCCAGCAACACTATGGCCATGTAACTAAAAGGTTATTCATTTTTGGACATTGCCTTTTACTTTCTCAGCATTGACTGGACAGAGTGGAATAACTGGGAGAGATAGTGTTTGAAGTAATTTAAATGTATATTTTGCTTTTTGAAATCAACGAACTTGGTCCAAATGTATTTGTGATCCAAATAATCAAAAAATGATCCCAAGTACCAGAGCATTGAAATACGGTGCTGGAGGTTCACAGAAAATGGTATACAAAGATTATTATAGGTTGGATTTAATTTTTGTCCATAAACCAGATAATCCACAGGTCTTATATATTCCTGTCAAGAAGCCTTTATACTCAGATTTGGCTTAGTTTTCCCTTGTATATGACTTAAAAATATGATAAAACTAGTCATTCATCCTCAGGAACTGACTTTATATAATTTCAGACAGATAAAATCTCATAATTTCTAGGCATGAGATTGTCATGGGTTCAGCAGCGTAAGAAGCAGAAGCTGGTGTAGTACTGTTTTGGATTTTTGGCTTGGGAACAGTGCTGATAGCACCAGTGTTTATAGTTATGGCTTAGAATATTTAGACTGGCCAAGGACTTTCTGAGTTTCATGCTCTGCCAGGAAAGAGAGGAGCCAGGAAGAAGCTGGGCGGAAGCAGAGACAGGGCACCTGACCCAAAGTGACGAAAGAGGTATTCCATACCACAGCACGTCATATCCAGGAGGTAGAGACGGAGAGACCTGAAAAGATGGTGGTGCAGGGGGGTGTGCAAGGCATGGCTGGGATTTGGTATGAGGTGATGGGGGTGCACTGCGTAGTCGAGCTTGATATGAGTGATGGGGGGGCACTACGTGGTGTGGCTAGGGATCAGGTGAAGATCTGTTGTATTTTTTTTTTCCTTGTATTTTCTCTTGTATTATTATTGGTGGTTGCAGTAGTGATTTATGTTATACCTTAATTACTAAACTGTTCTTATCTCAACCTGTGGGAGTTGCATTCTTTTGACTCTCCTTCCCATTTTCCCGGGACTGGGGAAGAAAGAGGGGGAAGTGAGTGAGCGAGCGATTGTGTGAGTTTGAAAACCTCAAACCATGACAGTGATAAATGGCAAGTATTGACCTAGACTTCATTTGATCCAGAGTCAGATGTGATGAGGACCATGCATTCCCAGAATTTTATGACGCTACTTTCCTGAGCCTATTTTCATAAGTGAAATGGAGCATATTTTGTCAAAATATTAAAGGCATAAATTATATTCATGTAATTTATTTTTTCTTCCTTTTTTATCCAAAGGAAAATTGTATTCCGTGAGACACATACATTTCTTAGAAGGATTTTATGCCAAAAGGCCTACTACTAGAAGATTTCTTTGTTAATGATAAATACAGAGATCTAGGGAGGACCAAGAACTCACTCACTCGAATATTTCTACATAAAAATCTTAAAGTTATACTACAAAGAATCGCTTTTTGCTCTAGTAAAATAATAAATGCTCACCTTTTGTTGTTTATGGGCTAACACTGATAATTTTCATCTTTTCACGTCAAACTCAAGTTACTATTTTCTTCGTCCCCTGTTCCTACCCCTCTCCCCTGTGACTTGGATAATGTGAGTGGCATGCTGTTATAGCCTTCAGCAGTTACCACCTTTTATCTTATCTCTCTACAGTCTCTAAGTGAGTTAAGAGTCTGTGCTGCAGAAATAGCCTTTCAGTTTGCGTTTTGGTTTTGTTTATATTTCACTATGCCTTCTTAAAGAGAAAATTTTCTCTTTCCACACCAATTAACAGAAAGTAAGGGTTCTAAAATGTTAAACACGGCATTTTATGTACAGCACTATTATGCAGAAACATCAGAGTGCTACTGTTGATTCCTTCCACTAAAGCAGGCTTCCAAATATTACCCTACGGTGTTTATGCTTTTAGTTGAAATTTGTTGTAAGGGTGTAATGAAGTAAAAGTCAGAATCTTTAGAGAATACTGAAAATAAAACAAACAAATGACTTAATAATACTAGAATGTAATTTGGGACATGTTCTCTCTTGAAGGCACAATATTCACTGTAAATTCTGTGTTGCTTTCAGAGTAATAAAACGGGCACAAAAACATTTTTTTATATATATATATGTAAAAAGATAATGCTATTTCTACTTCTGGGCAATCAAGCACCAAGGTTTCCATAGTCTTGCAATTGTAATAATGCATCATTTCAGAGTAACAAGCATACAGGTGAGAGACAGTCATGTAATTTTTTCCACTTCCAGATGATGTATCCAAACTGAAAGGTTTTACAGCTTATCGGCACTACCTTTTTTTTATCTTTTTTTGATTACTTTTTTTACCCAGAACTTTCCCAAATTAGGCTTTTAGTGATACTAATGAATTCTGCCATTGTATTATCATAAGAGCTCTTTGTGAAAGTCTGCTTCATAATTTAGCCTTGTTTCAAAATGGAGTATAGCAGTTGAGTAAATGCTGAGGAGAATTTTGAAAGGGGGAAGGAAGGGGGCAAAGAAACAATATTTCCTGTTCTCAACAGTTTTTTTCACCTGCTGTTATTAATTGCTGCAAATGTGATGTGTTGAATTAGTAGCTTTGTTAAATATAATTAATATAATATTTTATGAAATGTAATGAATTTAACTAAGATGTTATGAGGAATGAGCTTTAGGTGCAGGATGGGGGTTTTAATCCCAGAAAGGTAGAACTGCTATATCTTTCAGGTCAAGCTAGTAGTTTTGAGCTGTGGTGAAAGGTGGACTTGACTTTCTGTTGGCTATACTGAGGTGCTGGAGATATGTCTTTCAGAAAATAAGTTAAAGAAATTTCACTTTCTTACAATGTGAAATGGAAACAAATTCTGAAGCGTATCTTTTGTGAGAAGGAGTCGGTTTACACCAGTATTTTTATGCTTTTCAGCCTTGTCTTGTCTGGTTCAGGGATTACATTATACATATAGATTTCCAGACTGATTCAGTTACTAAAGCTGAAGATTTTTTTTTTAAATGGGGAATTTGGCTTTTATTTTATTTTAAATTTAGATGTAAATATATTTATATTTACAATAAGAATTTTGTACTCCAAATACACAAATCTTGCATACTTTTCTGGGTTTTGCCATGATAGTTTCTGAGACTTTAGAAACAATAAATTTTACACACAGCAGCTTTATGATCTAAGGAACCATTAATATTCTTTTTATTCTGGACAATCAAATATTTGGATATTGAATCACCTGCTCAAGGTTAAAAATGAAATCTGGGAAGGTCAAGAATTTTAAAATAGTATGTATTAATCCCAGGACAGTTGTTTATTTTTATAAGGATATACTTTGCATAAATTGGCAAAAATCCGCAGTAAAAATACTTCAAGTTACTGCTTTGCAGTACTGATTTTTTTAATTTTTTATGTTTTGCAGAAGAGGGATGGAATCTGACACACTTTATATAGAAGATAAATTGGAGAGTATCAGACTTTTTATTTATCATTTTTTTTTTTTTTTTTTTTTGGTGAATGCATGGTGCTTCCGAATGGAGCCTTAATTTGCAATTAGTATTTTCAGGAATGTTTTCGAATGTGCAAAGTTCCTTTTTTCTCAAAAGTGCAATAGTCCAACTGAATTATCTACCTGTAAACTAAAGCCTTCATGTGCACCCAGGGTGTCAGAGACATGTATTGCTCCGGTGAGCAAAACCTATGTTTTTTCTAAGTACAAATGGCAAGGAGTATCTTAGCAACTGCTACTTTAAGAGTACGCTGCAAGTGATGTGAATCCTGTCACATCATTATGCCAGACAGGTAAACGCTAAGGGACATGTGTTTATTGAAGCATTTTTAACTGTCTCTGAGTTTGCCTCAATACTTTATAAATTCATAATGTTATAAAAGAGATACTCTTTCCAGTTGTTGCAACCTAACTTATTCCACACTTATAAGAATTAGCGTAATGATAAGGGCAGGGGAAAACAACCATGCACTAATCCATCCACTGTTTGTTCTCCTAAATCCCTATAAAATCCCTATTAAGAACTCAAACATTGTACAGTACTATGTTGAATTAGATACAAAGTGGAATTTCTTGAAGAATTCATATCAATAATTTTTTTTTCTGAATCTTAGAATCATAGAATCAAGGAATAGTTAGTGTTGGGATAGACCTTAAGATCATCTAGTTCCAGTCCCCCTGCCAGGGGCAGGGACACCTCCCACTAAACCGTGCCACCCAAGGCTATGTCCAACCTGGCCTTGAACACCGCCAGTGATGGAGCATTCACAACTTCCCT
>JASSUY010023986.1:0-30985 GCA_032466535.1 Forpus xanthops | reverse complement strand
GGTTCAAACTTAAACAGGGGAAGTTTAGATTGGATCTGAGGAAGAAATTCTTTACTGTGAGGGTGGTGAGGTACTGGGTTGCCCAGGGAAGTTGTGAATGTTCCATTGCTGGCGGTGTTCAAGGCTGGGTTGGACATAGCCTTAGGTGATAGGTTTTAGTGTGAGGTGTCCCTGCCCGTGGCAGGGGGGCTGGAACAGGATGATCTTAAGGTCCTTTCCAACCCTAAATATTCTATGATTCTAAGTTAGCCAGTGGTCCTGTGGTTATTCTAGAAGATATTAAATGCTTTATTCATATATGTGCCACTCTGCCCTTATGTCAGAGGTAAATCTAAAGCCCAGAGCCGCATTCTAAAAACTTTTTCTTAGCCATGACTGACAAACAACACTGTTCTCATACCAAGTCAAAGAATTTATGTTCTGGCAAAACATATCCATGCTCCTTATCTTTTTCCTTATTAGGAATGTTTTGGCTTAAGATGTTTGGCACTTCCCACCTTAAAGCCCTGTTTGGGTGGAGCAAGACTGGTCTTCCAAATACTAGCAACAAAGTTACAACTACCTAGGACAGCAAAAGAACATACATTTAGAAATCTCTTCTGTTTTGAAATCCGGCTAACTCTATAATCCTAGATAAAACTAGATATATCCTGTCAGAGAAATAGGATTATAATTAAAATTTTCAAAGTGGATTTTGTGAGTTATCAATTGATTTTGAGCAGCCTTTCTGGTGGAAATTTTGACTCCAAACATTGCTTGAATGATTCTGCTAACTTTCTTCAAATAACTAACTATTCAGACAATGCATTCTGTATCCAAAATGCATGACTGAACTCTGTGGGAACTCTTAAAATATAAAACATTCTTTATCTGTCACAGGTGCATCTCATTATTAACGCATAGAAGAGGCTCTATTTCAAAATATTTTGGTCCCTTTTGCAAAGTGATGTGCCTTTGAGAAGCAACTTTAAACACATCTTTTTTTTAAAAAAGCTCTGCCTAGATTCTGAAAGATGTACATGTGTCCTTTTTTACAGGAATTGCTTCTCTACCTGATGAGTTCAACTTGATGATCTTTTGCACTTTCAAAAAACATGCCATTATGGGTTCTTTTACAAAATTCAGTTGAAACTGACTCAGAATGCTGTCAAAAGGTTTTAGAAATATACCTGAGCCCTTAAGTGCATCCTGGGTGATAGAGGAGACAAAAAAAAAAAAAAAAAGGACTTTATTATTTATATCCTAAATCTAAACATATTTTTATATAATTTTCTTCCCCAAGAGCCACAATCACATTTCTCAACTTCACTGAACCCTGAAATAAGATCCAAATTAGAATGATAAAATTAGTAACAAGCCCCAGGCATAAGGCAGTAGTTGCTTTTAGCATTCAGTCTTGTTTTATCAACTATTAGAGACCTATGGCAAATGAGATCATTCTGAATATACATAGGATGGTACTGTAGTCCAGTTGAAGAGTCCTTATTCCTGTAGTAGACTAAGTTTTTTGTTTTTTTTCTTTTAACTCTGGAATTCCTCAGATAAACATGTGCATTTGCAAGTATACAATGCGGCTGCAGGAAGAAGTGCTAAAACTTCCAGTGTCTGAAAACAGTAAGTTCTCAATTTTCACCTCAAAATTATTAAGGCTTCTGGTCATAGGACAAGTTACTGTCTAATAGAAAAGCCAAATCCCAAACCATACCAAAGCAACACCAAAAACATACCAAAACCAACAAGTCTTCCATCCAGCTGCCAAAAGTATTCTCTCCTTTTTAGAGAACAGTGATAATCTATGTAGACTAATTGAAGGTCTTCTTGGCTGCTAAAAATCATAGAATCATAGAACAGTTAGGGTTGGAAAGTACCTTAAGACCATCTAGTTTCAACCCCCCTACCATGGGCAGGGACACTCACACTAAACCATGTCACAATTTTCAGATGCTATGCTGTCATATTCCCATTCCCATGGACTCCAGCTGGTGATCCACACAGAACAAAGTGGTTTTCTGCTTCAAATTCAACCAATCCAATCTGCACTCTCCAGTGTTTACTTACTATATTCACTTACCCCACCATTTATCCTACCATGTGCCCTACCATGACTGCTCTTCTGCAACCATCTTACTTATCCAACTTCCTTTTTCTCCTCCAGGATTCCACTCTCAAACCTTGAAAATACCTCTCTTGATAGCATACCCCTGAAGCAGCTCCAGTTTTCTTTATATTTCTCTCCATAGAAAAGAAGCTCACTCTTTTACAGTCTGTCTCCTTCCCAGAAAGCAATGTTTCTGCAAGAAGCTGACTTTCAGCTGCTCAGTCATTTTTCATTCTTTGACTCTAACCAGCCTACTTCTTTTGCTTTTGTTTTCCTTCTAATTTTATAGTGATATTTGAAATAACTACTTTTGACATATTTCCATCTTCTAAATCAATTGTGGGACAAATAAATAGAGATCATCTTTTCTGGAAATGTATTCCATACCAAATAATTGACACTGCTCCACAACTGTTTTTTTCCTGGCCTCATTGTACAACACACTTAATGTCAAGAGGCTGGCAGAAATGTATGCCACAGCTAGCTAAAAAATAAAGAATTTTATTGGCAAATCTAAGCAGCGTCAAACCACTTGTAATTGTTTGGTGTTTAATTTATTTATTTCACTTTATGGGCATCTATGTTTTTTTAATCATTGAAATAATAAAAAAAAATAGTTCATGTTAATGGGAGATAATTCAGGAGAAATGTACACAAACACTGTGGAGGAAACAGGTTCATTCATTTCTTTGTTACTGCAGCTAGCTATAATGCAGAATATGGTCTGGTTTTCTTAAAATTCTGCAGGTGTGTGAAGGCTGCATTGAATGAGGGAGTGCACTCTTATTTATTTAGACCATTATGTAAAAACTTCTAATTAACTTTGCTTTGCTGTTTTCAATATCTTTCTATTACATGCTTGGGACTATTGGGGTTCACAACAGAGACTGAATTTTGCAGCAACAAGTTACTGTCCTTAAGTAACTATATGTTTTCACTGAAAACTCATAAGCACACATCAGTTGTTGTAGTCGCAAAAAGGAAAATCCTGCTTGGCTATACTTATTCTTTTACATTGCCATGAGCATCATTTGTTTATTTAGGATAAAGACAATTTTTGGAAAGTCTTCTATAATATTTTCCTCTATGGTATAATGAAGATTATATGCAGCTTAATTTTCAGAAAGCAATGGTTCCCAAACTTTCTTCTCATGGATGACGATGCAGTATTATATAGATATCATGTAGACATATTCACATACACTTATTGTGCCAGCAATAACTGCAAGCTTCCACAATGGACAGTCTTGACAGCAATGTTGTTACTCACTACTAACTTTTTTCTCCTCTTATGTAATTTTTACCACTTCTTACAAAATAGTCGTTTCTAGAGCCTCTAAATTATGATTGCAATTTCCATTAGAAATTTTCCAAAGAGAGGATCCACCAGATGGTGCCATTCTCCTAGCAGAATACAGAATTTGGTATATGAAAGTTCTGAAATTCTTATTCATAGATATTGTTTAGTAGTTGATATCTGATTTGCACCATTTTTTTTTTATGCCCTATGCATTTAAGAACACTATGCTGATTTTATTTTAATCTGCTCATGATTTCCTACCATGTTTTTACTGAGGAAAAAAGCCCTCATGTTCTGATGTAAAGCCTGCATGCAGTCAAAGAAAAGAAATGGGAAAAAGTAAAGCAAAACCTTATGCTTCCTTTCCCTCCTTCTTCGACTAATATCGCTAATTGAGTTTGTCTTCCAGAATTGTTCAGAATGTCTTATCATTGGCTAATATATTTCTGATTTTTAAAAATTTTGATCTTAGATTTGATACGAGCTCAAGCTGGATTAAACAATAATAAAACAAAAATGCCAGGTTTATTCTGATTTACTTCAAATAATCTCTTCAAATTAATTATATTTATCAGAGAAGAATAATTTTTCATGTAATGTTTCATTATCAGCCCCTTAGGACTGAAATAGCACACACAAGTCCAGATACTTAATTTGGCAAAAACTTTAACCTTTTTTTGTCTTCATACTATATATCAATGTAACTTCAACTAGTATCCACAGTTTTGTTTGATGTTTATTTTGAATATACCAGAAAAGCATTGGACAGGATCCTGCACCTTTATTTGGTCTTGGCTTAATGAAAGCACATGATTTCTTTCTTCAGCCTTAATGCTGCATTTATCAGAGAGGGGTCTTCATCTGCCTTCGTTCTCCAGAAGTGACTCTGACAACCTACTTGCCATAGTTTGCCTGTTCTTACTGTTCCCAGCCCAGGAGTGTCAGTAAAGCACAGACAAACCAGATTAAACACAAAACAGACTAAATCATTTGGGGCTAATTCTGGAACTCTCCTAATACGGCTACAAGCCAACATAGAGCTAAAAGACACACAAGTATAATAATGCTAATCTAAACTCTGGAACTAGATGGACATAGCCTTGGGTGGCATGGTTTAGTGGGAGGTGTCCCTGACCATGGGAGGGGGTCTGGAACTAGATGATCTTAATGTTCTTTTCAACCCTAACTATTCTATAATTCTATACATGACATATTGCTTTCTGCACAAACAGCCTTGACAGTGAAGCTGTGTCTCACACTGCATGCGCAGAGACAAATGAACTACTACTATATGTATACATTCTGAGTAGCTTCAAAACAAATTTTCCTCTACTTAATTCAATAAATGTATACATAATTTGATAGAGTCACAGAAAAGTTTGAGTTGGAAGGGACCTTATAGATCACCTAGTTCCAATTCCCCTGCCATGGACAGGGACATCTTCCACTAAACCAGGTTTTCCAAAGCCCATACAGCCTGGCCTTGAACACTTCCAGGGAAGGGGCATCCACAACTTCTCTAAGCAACCTGTTCCAGTGTCTCACCACCTTTATAGTGAAGAATTTCTGAGTAAGGTGTCTCTGCTCATGGCAGGGGTGTTGGAACTAGATGATCTTAAGATCCTTTCCAACCCTAACCTTCCGGTGATTCTATGATTCTTCCTTATATTTAATGTAAATCTTCCCTGTTTCAGTTTAAAGCCTTGTCCTATCCCTACATGCCCTACAGGTCCCTCTCCAGCTTTTTTTGTAAACCCCATCTAGGCCCCATTTGGAAGGCTGCTATAAAGTTTCCCCTGAGCCTTCTCTTCTCCAAGCTGAACAATCCCATCTCTCTCATACCTGATCAGTGTGTGACAGTACAGTGAGATAAAATATAAGCATCATTATATAATGCCTGATTTCAGTTGCTTCGTGGCTCTGGAATGCCCTGTAAGCAGAGTCCACTGAGGAACTGAAGTGCCTTCTTTCTAAAAATGACTTTCCCATTTAAACTTGGGAGACTCTCACGCTTTATTTAGGACAACATTAATGGACTTTGGCAGAACTTTCATCTTTATAAGCCTGCTGACTGCCTGATGTATTCTCAGAACACCTTAGCTTTTACTTTCTCATAACCAGTTCCCAGTTTATTTGGTTTTATATGTAGTTTTCCTGAACCTAAATACCCTCTCTACAGATAAATGCAGTCGAACCTGTTTCCAGATTTAGATGTTCTACTTTTGCACATATAAATGGATAAAAATTAGACTTGTGACATGAACATTATATATCTGTGTTTGTATATTCTTTTACTGAACTAAGAAAATTAAATCTTGTCCCATTTATAATTTGCATGTTTTTATACTATATCAAATTTCTTGGGGGTTTGGGGTTTAGTTTTTTTTTAATGATGGTAGTAGTAAAAGACCTTCATATGCAAACTACACAATATCAACTGTATATGGTTAATCACACAATTGCTAGAAAAGTATTCTGTAACAGTTTCTCAGCTTTTTCAGGCTAATGATTCCCTAGTCAGAAAAAGAACAATACATAATAATTTCAGATTTTAAATTCTAAAAACCAAATCCAGTAAGAAAGATAAGTCTTTCTAGTTCTTGTTTTATGAGAATCAAGCCAAAACTGCTGAACCTGACTGATTTTTTTTCAGCCCAGTGTTGGTTGCTACAATGGATTGCATTAGAACACTTCTAGAACAACTCTTGTCTTCTGAAATGTAACTAAAAGAACAGGAGCCACAACATTATTGAAAAATTGACAGAGGTATTATGGCACTAATCCAAAATTAGACAGAATCTGACTTCTACATCCAGCATGCTTATTCTTATTGACTGTGGTTATTTTCTATATCACAAATTGTGGTAAATATGAATGCATTCTAAGAATATATATTTTTGTAAAATTACCTTCAATGGATTGGTTGCTGCTCCTATACTATGACACATGGGCTGACTTATGCATTCCTTATTTCTCTTTTCACTGGGGGAATGCATTTAATTATTGAAGACTGGTAGTGCAAGAAAGGTTAAGCAAGAGCACCCTTGAATTAAGTCCTTTGTCAACACAGAAGGAAAGAGATGTCAGATAGCTTGACTTAAAACTTATGGTCATCATGGTATTCTGAACCAGACTCTGGGATTACTTTGGTGCAATAGATAACCAACTCTTTATTCAGAGTTCTTTAAGTAAGCAAAATTAAGTGACGTGGTTTAGACCAAAATAAAGACATTAAAGTTACGTATTTTTGCATTTTTTTCATTTGTGTGCCTATTGTTTGTTATGATTAATGGGTGATGTTTACAGGAACTGTGACACAAACCACCAAGGAATTCTTCTGATAACACACCACACAGACTGAGGACTCCATAATAATGCTGATGATGATCTGGGGCAGGAGTCAAAGTGAGGCATTTTTCAACAACAGTATAGGTAGGTATCTGCAGTTATATTTTATTTAATCTCTTCTCTCTTCCCCTCCTCCCCCCCCCAGTATTTATACGATTTATGTTCTTACTTGGCTTTGACAATGCATGGCCATTAGAATGACATTATTCTAATGTGATCTTGTTTTTCATCCTTTCCACTTCCTCATTATTATGCATTAAAAGGAGCACTTGTATTCTTATTATTACAAGGAAATACTAAAACAAGTATGGAATAATTTATCCTTTTTGTTCTCTCACCCCCTGAAAAATTTGTGCTTTCCTGTCTAAAAAGCTATGGAATAGATGAAATTCTTCCCCTATTTGTATGGCAAGTAAGAAAGTTATGTTTCAGTGGGACAGAATTCCATATGTGGAAGATCATAAAGGGAAAGAACTGAAAATTACAGGTGTGCTGTCATTATTACTGCTTAAGTCAAATCATATGCTAGATGGAAAAATGCTTGTAATCAGTACTAAGCCTTAGTTTGAAAACAGAAGAATGAAATGATGACCTTTCAAAATCCCTGGTTCCTTAATTATGAAAATCAGGAACTAAATACACTCTACTACACATATTAAATTACAGAGAGCTACTCACCATTCTATTTTTTTTCTTTTTTCAAGATAAAAAGTAACAAATAAAACTTCTCAGAGGCAACAACACTAAGGAAACAATGCTTGACATGAATCCTGTAAAGCACAGTTTCACTTTTGTGAATACAGCTCACTTCATCCATATTTGCACAGTGCTAATTTAATTGTGTGCTAATAAAGCAAACAACTTAAAGATTTCTCGCTTTTGATAGTTTTTTTTTTTTTTTTTTTTTTTTTTTTCCTGTGGAAGCAACCCCTTTTCAGCAAATATGAACTCAAAATTTCTGTCCTAGACAATTTATTATAGATACTCTGGGTTCAGGATTTGCTAAAGCCAAAGCTCATGCAATAATGTTTACAGCTGATTACTGGCACAATTGCTTTGCTTTTCTTGGTGCACAGAAGAGAAAGCTATAGATTTATCTTTGGAAGCTACTGGTATGTCATCATACAGCACGTAGAAAGGCTTACCAAATCAAATCTTCATGTAAGTATGTTTAATGACACACATCCATCTATTTTTACCATATACACAAAAAGAAAAAACAAACAAACAAAAAGGCTCTGTAAGAGATACCAGGACTACAGAAAGGCTGGGAAGACATTTCTCCCTCCTTTCCAGTATGTACCTAAATCTAATTCCCAATTATTTCCATTCATTTCCCGGGGTAAAGCTTTGGGGCTGCTGAAAGGTAGCCATTAGCACATTATTACAGAGCCACCCTCTTGGGCAAAAATAGGCAGCTGCTTGGGACAACAGAGCGCAAGAAGTGACAAACAATCATGGCCTGTAACCTGCTACACTAGCTGCTCCTTTGGCCTGCAGTTTCCATCCTCTACTGTTCCTATGTGTCCTTTATTTGGTAACACCCACTCTGGCCTCCAGAGTAATACAGGAATTCAACTTTCAGGGCATATGAAGAAACTGCTACCTATGAACCAGCTAACTAAATAGCTTTCTCAGATGTTATGTTTGAAACAAATGGGGAGATCTTTTTTTCCCAGCTCTCTGCAGTCACTAACCAATAAAATAACTACTGTTCAACTTAAACTTTGCATTAAAAATAGTTGTAGGACGCGTATGTTATAAGGTTTAATTTAAAAAGAACAAAGCAATTATAAGAGTAGGAGTAATTTTATATTAATTTCAAAGATATTTCTCTTCAGTCATGCACTTTATTTTTACTCTCCTTAATCTGTGCATATCTGAATTTTATAAAATAGAAACTAAATATGAAAAAGCAATCCACAAAACATGGTGTGTGTTATGCCCTTCTCACTGCTTCATGTGCTAAGAAAGGATTTTGTTGCAGAAATTGTACTTGCAAATCCTTTGATTTTAAAGTCATTATATTAAAAACCATATACCATTTCAGTTTCCTTTAATTATTTCACATTCGATTAAAACAATTCTTTAGGCAAAATTCTGTTCTCAGTTACACATATGCAGCCCCAGTGAAGTCACTAATTGCTGTTTAATCAGATAAACTTATTCTTAGGGAGCTAAGATAAGAATGAGAACAAGGGCAGGAAAAGAAAGGACTCAGAGTACAAAATAATAGGCAGACTGGAAGAGATAATTTAATAATATTGACATAACTGAGACTGAATATGAATATTCTGCTCTCTTTTCTCTGATTTTTCAAGTTATCATTCATTTAAGATCAGTGATATGTACATGTTTTGTCAGTTTCATTTAAAAGACAAAGGGAAAATTTTGTTCAGTTATCATTACATTTATAAAGACCATGATAGCTTTCAAGTTTTAAGTATTGTCATTTGTGGAAGGTACTAAATACTCTCAGAAAAGAGGAATGGAAGGTTAGTTAAAACACTAAAAAGGCCAAAATCCTAAGCCCTTGAACTAAGCTATCGAAAATTGCCTAGTGAAATCTACATAGCTTAATGCATAATATGTTGAGATGAATCAGAGCTTGGTTAGGTTGCAAAAGCAAAAAAGTCGCAACACCAATATCCCAGGCAGAAAGCACACTGGTTTGATTAAATTACTTTTATTGTCCAAACTAGTTTCTTAATGTTGTTTTATACCACAGCCAAACAATCACTGCACCACCCTGCTGGCATCTGCTAGTAGGGTTAACACCACATACAATGCGAACAGTTCATCTTGCACAGCTGTGTTTCTGCTGTGGCACCCTGTAATCAGGAGACCTGGTGCCTTTGGCTGCTTCCCCTCAGGTACTTCCATACCCGCATTTATCACCTCCTCTAGGTCAGACCTTGCGCAGATTCATTTTAAATTGCCACAATTATTTTTTTGCAGCAATTGCCTAATTATGGCCTTTAAAAAAGTTCAAAAAATGCTACCAGAAGCACAACTGCGTTGCTTGTCCAGTACATATTAACACTATGCCTTTTCACATAAAGTTTACTAAACTGGATTTTCAGTGGTTAGTATCATATCCCTAGCTTCACTGGGTGCCAAGATAAAAACTTTAAAAAGCTTTTTGCTATATACACTGTAGCTGTGTATAATAATAAATTTTCACTAGTCATGGGTAAATTTCAAGAACTTCAGAGTTCTGATTTCAATTAGATAAAGACTTGGGAGCCTGAAAGTTAAACCAATCTTTTTTCTAAATCTATTGAGTTTGTAAAATCAAATTTAAAAGCCCATGAGAGAAGATTCTAATATTCTGCATGCAATCAGCCAGAAAAGAACTACAAAACACTCTTGCTTATGACTTCCCTGTATTTTTTATTCCACTCTCCTTTAGAAAATGAGGTGAAGATACATAAAAAAATTATCCAATAATGGAAAATAATTTCTGATAATCTTGGAGATTTTCTGGGAGATTTTCTGGAATATTTTCTAGAAGATTGATTCTAGAAATGTTGTAGATGAATGCATTTTCTTCACTGAGTAGGTTTGTCTTTATTTTTTAAATATTTATATGCTATTTATAATATTTTTTATATCTTAAAACATATTGAAATACAACATAGTAAGTACTGAAATTGCTTTTAAAGTGGCTGCATGTATCTTTTCAGATAGTCACTCCAACTGAATTCTAGTCAAATGATGAAAAAGTGGAAACAGTTCTCATTTAACTTACAAAATCTAATATATGCAAACGATTTTCTGGTGGGTTTTATTTATTTGTTTTGGTTTTGTTTGTTTGTTTAGTTGGTTTGGTTTGTTTTTGTTTCAAAGCTAAAAATGCCATTTCCCTGCCACAGACCTCTTCAAGTTCCTTGGTTTTCAGTTGGCTTCAGCATGCCTAAGCATCCTGCATATTCACCAGTTAACCATCAGTGTAATTCTCTCTCATACAAGATATTTATAGATAACATAGCCTAAAAACTTTCTTCCAAGGACTGCCAAAACAGAGAGCAGCGAACAAGAAGAAACATAGCAAGCCTCACATGGATTGTGAAAATCTATTATTAAAGCAACACACATATAATGACTGAATCATGTTTTACTTATGTTTCTTGACATAGAGGTTGTAAAGATGTGTTCAAAACCTCCTCAAGAAAAGCATTCTGATTCACAAAGGCTGTCTTCAAAGTTTCAAATTTATTTTCAGGTCCTAAGTTACATAGTTACATATTTACACATGTAACTTAAATATTTACAAATTCTTACATCACTACTAAGTCTGCTGCATGGCCATTTTGTGAACATTGCTTTCAATCAAATAAAATCATTGTATACAAAAAATGACAATGCAGTAGAAAGATAATACAGGGAAACTGATGTTGTTTAAACATCAGCGATTACAGAATGCTGTACTGCAAATCTAAGAGGTTTAACATGAGCTTTTGTGAGGTTTGTTTTTTTTTTTTTTTTAAATTCTGTGTGAGATCAGGCTTAGAAAGGTGGAGGAATATGATACAGGAACTTTTTAATTAAAACTGTCATTGTCTTGAATGCTGGGAAAAATACATCAACATTCATGGCAAATGAAGCATGGAGCACAGTAGTGTGAACCCAAAGGTCAAATTGCTGTGTAAGTAGGTGCTCTGCCTCAAATTGCTGGGTAAGTAAGTATTCTGCATCAATATCTTTTCAGTGCCACACGTGGCTAAACATTTAAAGTAAGGCTCTACTATGAAAAGCATCTGTCAGAAAGTTTTTCTCACTCTAGAGATCTTTTTTTTTGTGTTTACTCATGTGACTGAAAACATCAGACTCTATTCCAGCTAGCTGCATTCATTTGATCTGCAAGGCTGGCTACACAGACATGACTGTGTTTACTTATGCCTCTGGCAGCATGAACATAACTGTTAATTATTTTCCAAGAACAAAATCTTAATTACTGATAAAGATTCTGTATCAAAGCACATGTAAGCAGTTCTGTTCGTGACAGCATATGGGTAACATGAGTTGGATATGTCTAGGCTTCAGATTACACCAAGCACTGTGAATGTTTAGCACCGTAGATTAGAGCTGCAATAAAAATTAGAATGCTTGAGTTGGCTTCATATTTTAGAAATTCTTAACAAACATTTCAAATACTCGCTGTGAGTAAAACGGAGAAAAGCCATTAGAAAGACAAACTATGGGGAGTCAAAAGAAAACTTTATTCCGTATCTACCCCAAGCTGGCAGGACATCTGTTCAGTGCCCACCATCTGGGTGTGTCAAATTACAGAGTACCTGAACAGCCTCTCAGAGAGCTATTACAGGAACAGCTCCACAGCAGATGCAGCTTCAATCCCTAAAGGCTGAAAGATAAGGCCAAAAGAACAAGGGGACCACTGAGCAATGGGAATATCCTATTGCCTCACGTGGTAGTTCTGTACAGTGAAATGCTTCCAGAAGAGCTAAGAATTGCTTGCACTTGGAATTTACATGAAATCCAACAGGGAGTGATGATTACACAGACAACAAGTGCAAAGCCAGTGAAACAACACACTGAGATGCAATAAATGTACTCAGTCCCATACTGATACTTCTGATGCATCAGAGTTTAGACGGATTTATAATGGATTTTTTTTTTTTTTTTTTTTTTTTGTCTGGAAGGGGACTTTTATTAGTTTTAATTTTTAAACTAATATTTTCATGTTTTAGTATAACCTCCATTTCAAATCATATTCAACTGAAATTTAACAGAGAACTGATCTGTGCTCCAACACTCTGGCCAAAAAAATCCTTTTAAAGATAATTTTCAGAGGTTAAACAAATTACAGTACTCCATTATGGGGTGAAAGTTATTTTTCTCTTTTTCTAGCTTTTCTTTCCCACAAAAATCTGATGCTCATCTAGCATAGCAATTAGTGCTTTCCATGAGGTGTCCCTGCCCATAGCAGGGGAGTTGGAACAAAATGATCTTAAGGTCCCTTTCAACCCTAACTATTCTATATACTGAAACACAACTCTCAGCATCTTTATGTAACTCATACTGTTGAAAAACAGAAGCAACTTCAGTTCTACTGGAGATGAAATCATGTAAAGCTGTTGTATGTCAGAAAGCTCAATTCCTTTTTTACCTTCTGATATTGATACTGATCCTAGACCTCTTCCACTTTGTAATGCTTGCAACAGGGAAGAAAGAGTTGGTGTCTGGAGGGGCCACATTTGGGCTGGCCACATACATGGCATGGATGCGCTCATGGCTTATGGCACAGTCACAGTCTCAGAGCTTTGTGCTTCACTGCTGTCCTTAGAAGAGCCACTATCAGCCCTGACATCTTGTTAAAATATGGCCATGATTTTAAAAACACAAATCCTAAATGGTCACAAAGTTTATACTTGCTTTCCCAGCTATTCCACTCATGTTTTGTTTACAAAATAACTGCCATTGCCTGGGTCTATCAGGCTGTGTTGTATGCCTCAAGCTCCTCACTCCGGCTTGCCTCCACTGCGCACAGTGGAGGGACCACCACCCACAGGGAGCTGACTGTAGAGTCCTTCACAGCCTCATTCCCAAACACATCTGCTCTTTGGCCTCCACAACAGCCTATCTAGTACCCTGAGCTGCCTGTGAATAGATGCTTCAGGTACTCACCTTTTAGGCTGACAGCAGATATGGACAGTTGAATAAAGTCCTCTGTAACCACCTGGAAGAATTGTGGCCAGCTATGCAGATCATTTAGCCAGAGAATTGCTCATTTTGTTTTACTTGAATCTTCTGCATTTGAGCATTATAATTTTCCTGTATAAAAGGTGATCTGAATACATTGTAATATAATCACTGTGGAACTGTAAATATTAGTGACTAGTTTTTACCTAAGGCAATAGCAATGTTAACTATATTCTTAGGAACAAATATATATTTCTCCTACAGGTTAGTCTAATTTCAATTAGAATTCAATGCAGATTCTCAGTATTATCACCTGTCTTTTACAGGCTCAGTGGTGTTTTCGAGCATACAAAGGTGTTTAGTCAGGTTCTCACTGGTAGCTTAATAAAACTGTGAATTAGTGAAAGACACTGTAGTAAGTAAATTTGAAGATGGTTGGAGATCAGTAGCCTCAGCTTTGACCCTACAGTATTATCCTGGTGTTCAGACCTCAGCAGTCTAATTACAAACACAGGAATATATTATGAGTTGGTTGGGACCAGAGGCATGCAGACGAAATAGTGAGAGGCTTGCAAACCACTTTGTTACGCTGCACTTTCAAAATACTCAAGGCATGTGGAAAGAAGGATGTAATTCTAAGCCTATTTAGGAGGAAAAGAAGTCCTACTTTCTCCACTCCTATTTGTGATATGAAAGATTCTAAAAGTACTATGGGATGCCTATGCAATATCACTGTCTCCTTCCTCAATCCTACAGTATTTAATATTCATGAACATTTTAACTACATTTACAGATCTGCAGTTAACACGTCTTTTGCACACAGATATCTGCGATAAAAGGCTGTTTACACTTCTGCTGGGAACTCTACTGTTAAAAACATCTTGATACTCACAACAGACACCACACTGTCTCCAAGCTGAAGTCAGATCTTGTTCTTAGTACACAACTGAGTCTACAGAGAAGTTTGCAACAGCCATGTTGTAAAAAAAAGAATTCATGTTCAGCTAAGATATATATTCCAAATGTTAAAAACACTTTACAATGCTTTTCAATGGTTTTTGAGCTTGGGAACATAATCCTAAACACTATTTAAATTCTGGAGTGTATAAAAATCACTGAAAAACAGTTTCAGCTTAGTCTAAGGTATTTCTAATTTTCTGCTGAACAGCCGCACAAAAAAATTCTTATAAATACTACTTGGAAAGGTAAAAGTATTTGGTTTTGCAGTTTTCACACTTTGAACCCAAAATAAGTAATTTTTCTATGTGACTCTAATATTCTGATCAGTGAACTAAAAAAAAAATTACTTGAACAGAGCTACTTGCATGTCGTAATTCTTTTTAACTCTATGTCACAAAATAAATCTTAAAAGAAAGTTAAATAGCTTTTATATACATCTCTGACATCCCAATAAGATTAGGTCCTGATGACTCTCCAGGGCAACAGCATATGTATTTCAAAACATAAGCACAGATTTGTGAAACAAGAAAATACAATGGCAGAGTGTGATCTCCAGATGAAAAATGGACAAGAGAGAATGAGATTTCTATTCATATGTTGAAGATCTGCTTTAGGAAAGTGTCCAGTGGCAAAAGTGAATATATTGTACATTACCAAGGTGTGATATGTTATTTCTTACTGTACAAAATATAAAATAAAGGCACAGTCAGCATTTTAGAAAACCAAATGTATGAAAAAGACGTCCTTAAAGGGCATCAGGCTTTCGTATGACCTATGGCCAAAAAAAACAAACAATGATGAATGTTGTATGGCACCATAATGTGCAATTTTAAATTGCATTGTACTAAAATACAGGTGAGAAAAATATCCTTAAAGACAAAGAGCTATGACAGCAAGTGCCCAACAAGCTTGTATTATTTCCCTTTTAAATACTATTAGCAGAATTTCCCTCAGCATTCTTAATTTAATGAGCATTTAATCTGTGTGGGTCATCTGCTATTCTACAAGCAATATGGATATTTTAGGAAATTAGTAGTTTAAAATTAAAAACTCCAATCTTTAAATCCATTTTAAAGAAGTATTTCAATACTCTTAAAATTAATACAAAGATAAAACAATACACTGCTTTGCAGAAGCGGGGCATAAGATCTGTGGGAATACTTGGGAATTTGCTGAAATGTAGAACTCATTTACAAAGAGATTGGAAAATTGTTCAGCACTGATGTGGACATCTGCAAAAATAAAGATCATGGGAATTCTTCAGCCTAGTGGAAAATAAGCTCTTGGTAACTTCTTGGGTATTTTCAGAATATATTGCTACATGCAATACTTGGTTTTACAACAGCTAGCCTCACAAAACTCTCTGGGCTGAAAGAATCATACTCCTTCTAAAGCTAAGTTTTTTCAGAACACAGGATAAATAAATATATATATATATTTACTAATGGAGACAGAGAAGATCATATGTCTCATGTAGATTAGAAGAAACACAATTGCAATTGAAAACAAAATAAATAAAAATAATATGGGCCTGGGATTTCTGGCTAGACTCCATTTCTCATATTGCAATACTATTTCACTGCCAGAAAGGAATCCATAAATGTGAATGGGAGATTAGGGGAGAAACAGCCAATGAGTAAAGCGAGGTTCTGAATTGCTTAGATTGATAAATCTAATCAAGAGCTTGAGTTTATCTATTTCTGCAGGTGGGAATTGAGTTGCAGTTCTATAACTCTGACATTGTTTTAAAACTGAAATCTTGTCAGATTCTGTTTTGATTGAAAAAATTGCAAATTGTCATTGAAAATGCTAGTTCATCACAATAGATTTTCAACAGATAACATTTGGTGTTCTTCAAATTGGAATAGTGTCAGATTGTAGGTAGCTCAGGTACATACGAAAAAAAAAAAAAAGAAAATCAAAAAACTGGGAGCCTCTTTTTTTTTTCCCCTCAGATTTTAGAAAGCAAACACATATTCAGTTATCAAAAAGCTAAGATTAAGTGTCAGTAAGAAGAGAAATAATTCATTGCAACATTTTACTCGTCTAGTTTGAATGAAACAGAGTACAATATAGATGAGCATATAGTACAGATAGGATTTTAAAGGCATACCTATGTCTTCCTGATGATAAAAATGAAAAGTATTTCTAACTGCAAAAACTATATTTGTTATTCTCTAACATATAAACTTTATGACAGGGTCAAGTATTTCCCAGCACAATGTGGGAAGAGAAAAAACAAGTGTGCATGACCTGTGGAACTTCTGCCAGTCAGCAAGGAGGGCTGCCATGCTTCTGTACAAACATCTGCCTATTAGCACTCGCAAAAGCTGAAATATGATGAGACAGATGTGTGCACAAAATTGGATATATAGGAGCGCATTAGTTCTAGCTTATGACAAATAAACACCTAAATTTGTGTGTTTATGCCTTTTTATCTGAGCATTAAAAAGCTAATTTTGAAAAACACCTCTCAGAGAGCCTACATGAATTTCTTACTTCACATCTACATGGCACTCACAAAGGCAGTATCCCTACCATTCCGGTACAAAAATGGTATATATACAAAACATCTTACTTCCCCAGATATTTTATCAGAAGGCTTCTGAGCAGTTTCAGTGGGAGCTCTGCAGTGAAATGAACCTGCAAGTGCGCTCTGGGGTGTCTTTTTCTGGGACTTCCTTCAGCTTCTTCCTCCCCGTCCTGAGTTTCTCCTGTCACCCTGGCTACCTCTCCCTCCTCCCTTCCCTGCTGCTCGAGTGCTGTCAAAAGATCACACTGCTTTAGCTGTGGCATCAGAATTTATTCCCTCTTCATAGAAAGTTATGTCTGGGTAAAAGTCTGAATAATAGAACAGATCAGAATTTCCACTCCTGAATCCTATTACATTGATCCACAGCCAAATTTTCTGGGATAAGCATACCCCTAGATCCATGTAAAATGTGAATAAAAGCTGGGGTTCAAGAAAAATATTTAAGAACATAGTCACTCAGCAAATCACTTAGCCATATGGTTACTTCAAAGAACCCTTTTAAAAGTACCAAAGCAAATGAAACCAAATAATTATAATAAAAGAAGGAAATTGGGATTTATTATTGGAGTAAATGAAGGATATATGGTAATATAGTAGATTTAGTTTCATTTCCTTTACTCATGGCCATTCCTTCACTGTGTTCTTATGCTCCTTATCCATAACCAAAAAATTAGGGGCATAACTGGTAGCAAGAAAGCTCTGAAGAAAATCTGAGCTGTTACACATTAACTTTCCTTGCCTCCTCATTTTCCCAGGTGTAATGTAAGCAGAAAATATTTATTTGCCTTCCCATGCTGTCACTGCACTTGGTCAGAAAAATCTTTATCACATTTAAAACATTCCTTCTTTGTGAAGAATTTCTTTTAATTGAGAATCCTGTGGCATCAACCCACTTAGTTTACACCAATGACTACAACACAGCCTTCTGCTGATGTCAGTCAAGGTGTATGGAGTTATAGTTACGCATCTCCCAAATACTTCACTCGCAATCTGATTTTGAAAAGAAATACATTGAAAAATGATTATTACCTTAATTACAATACCTGAACTTGGAAAAAAAAATGAAGAAAATGAGACACTGATGTGAAATTCTCTGTCTACCAAGGGTGAAATAGCATTCCCTTTTTAATTTTAATTTTAGGCTCAAGTAGTTTATTCAAAGGCTCCCTTAGTACCCCAATTTCAGTGTCATGCATTATGTTCTTTAAACGAGACAGAAGACAAAAAACGACCAGCAAAACATGCAAATGAATTGTAAGCATAAATACAGTTATTTCAATATTTGTATGGCACAGCTATGATATACGAAATTCTAATTAAGGATGATACAAGATGCCTAACTCTGTACTTCATGCTGTTGAAATTATCAAGGTAGAAACCTTGAATTCTTAACAGATAGGAGTTTGAATAATTTACTTGTTAGAGCTATTCTAAGCCTGATCTGGGATTTTTTTCCCGATTTGCATTTTTCTCTATATTTGATGATCAAAATCACTTGACTTTGGAGACCAAATAAAAAGCAATGCTTTATTTGGCACTACTGGACAAAATACCATCAACAAAACCAAAACCAACCAACCAAAAAGAACAAATAACAAGACTAAAGGAAGATAAAATTGGTAAAGACAGACCATATTTGACTGTTGCCTGTGCTGAAGCACAGTTTCACCCTTCTTTAATTGTATTTAGTGTTCTATTCTAGAAATTTGCCTTTCTATGCCAGCCCCCACAACTTCCTTATGTTTATTCATAAACTCTAAAGCCTGTGAGATAAGCAAGCCTTGACACAGATAAAATTGTGGACTTGTGAAATACTGAACTTTAAGGGAAATGCATGCAAGTATGGCCTGCATATCTGACCAAAAAAGAAGAGTTTTACATTTCTTAGGAAAGTATTTGCTTAATATTTGTTGTGTTATTGTTTTACAGATGAATCTACATCTGTTAAAATCCAAAACCAAGCCTACATATCAACCATCTAAATTGTAAATGAATCCAGGAATTCTTGTCTTCCCCTTGCAATTTCTAAATAATCTATAATCCAAGGTATTTATTCTGCCCAGAGATCAAGAGTGGTAAGACCTGCAAAACAAAATTCTATCCTAATTCCAGAT
Organism: Forpus xanthops; assembly: GCA_032466535.1. Lineage (NCBI taxonomy): Eukaryota > Metazoa > Chordata > Aves > Psittaciformes > Psittacidae > Forpus > Forpus xanthops. The sequence continues at coordinate 11,969 of JASSUY010023986.1, read as the reverse complement.
AAAATAAAATTAAAACAAATAAAAAAGAAAAATGTAGGCTATAAATTCACTATCAGACAGCTGGACCTTCATTTTAATCACTGAAATTAACTCTTTGTACAACTGGAAGTTGAATCACTTCACTAGAATTCTACCTAGAGTTGCTCAGACTTTTCCATCTTCATCACTATCTCAAAATCAAAACCAGGCAAATTACTGGAACATGTTATGTTGCTGACTTTCTATATCTTGATTATTTCCTGATTTCTCAGGACAAAGATACAGGAAACAAGTATGTCATTCTTCCTGCAAGATGTCAATAATAATAATAACAACAACCATGCAATAATAAAACACCGGGCCCTAAGTGCCACAGATTTGGACACACATACAATAATTAACAGCCGGAGAAGATTTTCCAACTATCACAGCTTGTCAGCCTTTCAGGCTTTCATCATTTGGAGGTTGCATATGACCACTATTTATTGGATAACAGCATGGCAATCTTCAGCCATTGTAATTTAGGTTGACAGTCAAACAGTGAAGAACCACACAATGAGGAAGGTTTGTTAAAAACCTATCAAGTGGATTTTAATAATCCATACACAGTCCTTCCTACATACATAAAGACAGACAATACGGTTAGCATCACAACTCATTAAACTACCCATGCTCAGATTTTTTTAGTGAACATTAAACTCTGGTTCTGGTATTCACCAGTGAGCTGTTTCCTAGCTTTTTATTCCTTATTTCTTTTATTTTTCAACTTATTCTTTTTCCTGACTCCTTCAAAACCATTAAAAACTAATCTTATTTTTTTTAAGGTGAATTTCCCCCAGTTCCCTTGCACATGCAATCTCATCTGTTTGCCAGTTCTGGTAACATATATGCATTAAGAAATGAGCTCTGCAGTGAATATTCTTTCTCAGTTTTCACTGTCTTCAAGACTACAGCTATAAACTGGAGAAGTAACATTACATGGTGCCTTTATGCACAACAACTACAGTGCAGAGATACTGAGGGCATGAATCATAAAAAAAGCCACTGCAAATGCAGTAAGCCCAGATTCTTTTTTTTTTTTTTTTTTCTACCTGGTGTTATTTTAGATACCTAACAATAAGATCCATACAACTGAGCTTATTCGTGAAAAGGTGCTGTAGCCTGTAAGAGACACCAGTGATAAAAGCTGCTTCCTAGATGCCTCCTTTCTCAGAATTATTTAATGGGGAAAAACAATTTAAAAACTTTTCTGTGTTAACAGCTTAAACCAACCTTATTCTGACAAAATGTAGAAGCAGATGATGTTCCCTCATGAACGCCCAATGGATGCATGAGACAGAAATTACTTTAAGTCACTCTTCTATTATATGGTGGTTGAATCCTTATTTCCTGCGTCTTAATTGAATGCACAGACAATCACTCTCTTGACAAAGAAGGAAGCTGATTTGTTTTATATAGGATCATAAAATATTCATCAGGCCAAAAAAAAAGGAAGAAGGAAGAAAGACTAAGAAAGGCTGTGGTGGTTAAAACGTGAGTTTGTATTCAGAAAAGGAAAGGATAAAAGCTGCTTCTGCAGCATCTTGTGTGAGTTTTTTAGCTACCTCACTGCAAAATGAAAATATGCAACCTCTCCTCCAGCCACATTTTCCATGAGATGTAACTCTGAATTCTGAAAATGTCACTGACAGGCTTCCAACAAAGAATTAGGTATATCTGCTTTATGATTTCTGACAGTACTTAGGTATTAATTGGCTTCTAGCTGCCCGGCAGTGTAAGGTTCAGATGGTTCTATGCACAAGCAGACTGGGAACAGGTTTAGGTGACATTTTAGGAACCCGTGGAATAATTTTATAGAAATTTACTTTTCTTCCAAATTCAGGCAGGTACTAAGGTACTTCATTTGGAATCAGACAAATAAATCCATGTGAACATCTAACCCTGCGTGGCATCCCTTAAATCACCTACTGTAGTAATGCTGAATTTGATCTGTGTCTGATTTAACTGAGCTACACAGAAATTGTTCCAGCTGTCTGGCCAAATCACCAGAACATTTTGGTTCACACTTGTAATGTGTGCCAGTGAAATCTAGGTGCCTATACATCGGGCATGCTTAGCATTGCTTGAGGAACTTGATGGTAAAGCTCAAGCTATTAAAAGCTGTTTGAGAGTTTAAAGACTGATTAGGTTTTTCAAAACCATTTTTCTGCCCTACACTTAGTGATATAAAGAAAAAAAAACCCAAACAACAAAACAACCACAAGATGCTTTTAAGACTCTTCGAGCGCCAAGTTACCTTTACAAATCTGGCCTGAGAATCTGCTGATGAAAAAATAAATGAGATCTTAGTGACAAGTTTAAAACCTCTGCTGTTGATAAGCAGTACCTACATGACACACACTGTGACCACAAGTAAGTAAACGCTTAAATCGTAAAACACATTTGCAGTGTGGGCAGGGAGGCTTGTGCGAGCTTTAATGTAGCCAGTCTAGGTAACAGTAGCACTGGAAATGAACCATTAGGACATCCCTGCAAGCTAAGTTGTGAGTTAGTATCCCAAACTCCCTTGTACTATGCCGCCATAACACCTATTCTGTCACCACTGTGAGTGTCTCCTTATGCTACCCAAAGTAAATTGATAAAGGTGGCTAAAATATAAAGCACCCAGACTGCAGTACAGGTTTTATGGAACTGCTAAAAATTCAGTTCTACAGTAAATCAGCAGGATGTGCTGGTGCAGTTCTTATCCCATATCTTTCCTTTAAATCAGCAGTTCACAGATACCTTATTGCTGTTCAGTGGCCCAGAGAAAGTATTCCTTCTTTACAACTTGCCAGTTCAATTACAAGTTTCATATGGATTTTGAAATCTATGCAGTTGCTGTCTTGCTGCCATCTTTTGATTCAAGCAGGCAGCATGACATTTGGGCACCTTTCAGGTCATTTATGTAAGATTTTCTTCAGAAGGAAAGGCTAGAATTTGTTTTTGTTTATTTGTTACAAAGAAAAGCTGATACAGGAAGTGATTATCCAACATTTTGTGTTGGAGTAATTCCTGGTATGCCAGTGTTTGAATCTTTTTTGAATGGTTGTAGCAAATAAAAGCAGCAATTTACATATGCTCAGCCGCTGCCACCTCCTCTGAAAATATTAACAGTTCCCACCCTTATTCCCTCACCAGCATGACCAATAAAACTATCAAAACCAGTTCTTTAATATATTATAGTAAAGCTAATTTTTCTACTCAACTGTGGGAAGATTTAGCAACTGGATTATCTTTTGAAGGCACACGGGATCATCCACTGTACGAGCAGCAAGGTGTTATATCTGGATTATGCTCAGTGATTAATATTAGTTCAGGACTTAAATCTGTGAATAGAGGATTCATTCAGAATCACATACAAGAGCCAGCTATCAAGCATCTGCTGGGAACTGACAGGGTTTGGTTTGTGTTCAGGCACGAGGTGATATGGAATGAAAGCAGCAAGAAAATGTGGATGAATTTGGAGCTACTGAACCAGAGAAGTAGCAAATGGGGTTGATAATTTGAGCATCTGTGTCTACATCATCTCTTGTAAGACCATAAATTGCAGGCTTGAGCACTTGAACCTGCCCTTCAGGCATCTTTCTCATCTGATTTCTCAGGACTGTTGAAAATATTGATTACTGTTGCCTTGTCACTAAAAGGATGGCAGATGTAGAGGGGGCTCAGAGGCAAGCAGTGAAAGTGATTGATACATGTAAAATTTTCAACATAGAACTTCAAATATTTCATCTGTTTAATTTAGAAATGAGACAGAAAGATGTGGCATTGCATAGACGTAGTTAGGACTATACCAAAGCTAAATAATCTGTTCCTATTAATCTTTTCTTTTCCAGACTGAAATTAAAAAATAATAAGAGTTAAAAATAGGAAAAGGAAACGCTTTGTAGAATGACATGATTAGTTTAGGGAATGTACAGTCACTACACCTAACAAAATGAGATTAGAGTAGTATTTGGTATGGCTGCGAACCCAAACAACGATCCTTTTTAACAGAGCTAGAAAATAAATAAGTAAATCATGCTTGGATAATACATACTCCCAAATAGACCATGACATGATTATCTCCCTAAATGTGTGTTTAACTTTCTCCTAGCTTCTACTTCTGTTCAGAAGGAAGACAGAGACAGGAGGATAGACAGGCTTCTAAGGTGATGTTCCTATAATATCGGAAACCTAGCTACATAATTATATTTCAGATAAGTTAGGATAGTCCTTTATATCAGAACAAATGGTAAAATTGATGCTTGTTGTAATAACACACATAGATGGAAGATTAAGGATACAACTGAGGAGATACTCTCTAGCTGTACATTTCCTGACCTGGTTATTATTGGATTGGCTATTGGGATTCATATTATCCTTTAGCAGTTAGAATCTCTATCCCAAAACATTGTGGCAACCTCAGTAGGATGTGCAGCAGTTAACAAACTCTTCTAGTGCACATCAACATCTGTGAACAACGGTGTACCAAGATGCAAATTAGTTGAAACTACACCCCTGTAAATTGCAACAACATTCTCTGTCAATGACTGGTATGGTGTGTCAGGCAGACCTTGCTGGAGGTCCCCTTGCCTGCTGTATGCTGTTTTCCTCCTCCTCCAAGGCTGCTCCACAGGAATACTCATACCTTGAGTGTCATGTATTTATTCATTAATACCCTTCAAGCTTCTTATGAAAATAAAAGGATGGTCCTGAGGTTTGCTAACATAAACAATAGCAGCCTCTTTAGCAGCGTCAATCTGAATTAAGTACAAGGCAGCATTAAAGGTGTTACATTTCTCTCCAGTAGCTCCTGAAATGAAATCTGAACACTGTAAAGCTTTTCCTCTTCCTCTGCTATCATTCTTTCGCACCTGCCTGAAGTCAGCACACCTTCTATTTCCAGTCTTCATCTCTATAACCCTCAATGATTTAACTTTTACTGCTGACTTCTGCACAAAAGGCATAATGGCAAGTAAGGATCTCTGGACTGTGGAATTTTGCTTTAATGACATATTTCAAATAGTTTTGGCCTTTCACTTCATCCTGCTTCACTGCAGGAAAAAAAAATATTTGCAGACTGTACAAAATATTGACACTGCTGAGATTTTAGCAAAGAGAAAAGTTTGCTTAATTTCCATTGGTCTTCTTCCTACTTATTTATGAACTGTTTAGCTTGCAGGCTGACTAGCTTGCCATCAACTGCACAACAGAGAAATCAGGGAACAGACAAACCCACCAGGTTTCCAGCTCCAGAACCTGGCCTACGGGTTCCCAACCAGCCAGTGCTTGGTTTTGACAGGTTGATATAAAGAATACCTCTCTACTAATTTGGGAACCACCTGCTTAATTAGCCAGTCACCAGCTAACCTGGGGGATGACTCACTAAGCAGTCATCTGTTTTTTCATAAAAAGTTTTGACAGAATTACATGTTCGTGTCTTTCAGTTCTACAGAAACTTGGCAAAAATGTCTCTTGTGGAAAGCTTTCAACCCACTCTTTTGGGACCTTGATTGATCAAATATGGAGGGGAGGAACATTAGATTCATGCTCCCATAAGGACTTTAATGGTTCCTTAGTCAGAAAAAATGTATGGTCTATAGTGTAGGTATTGGGCTGACTTCCCGTCCATGCTATTCCTTACTGCAAATAGGATGACATATTAAGTATCTAGGATTCATTAAATCCAAGGTCGGCAAAGAGATACACCTATTAATTGGCTGACATGCCATTTAAAGATACTCTAGTATATGCTTTTCCTCATTCTGCAGATATTTTTAGACTTCTGTTTTATGTAGATTTTTTTTTCTCCTAAGGTATTATTTTTATCTCCAGTGTCTTTTCTGTAGACTTTAAGCCTTATGGGATTCTCTAAATCGAGAATAATTTGTCCTTAGCAGAATATTTGTGACCAGTGATTTTTTTCTCTTTGCTCTTGTCGAGACAGATTCTCATGAACACTTTTCTTATCACCGCAGGCCTTCCTAGGATTACATCTAATTTGCACATGGAGTTATTTCTGCACATAGAATTAAAGCCCTTAATCATATTTGGGTTATTGACTCCCATTTGCTTAGCAATCTCGAGACTGTTTTGCCTTCTGTTTTGTCCTCCTTTAGGACTGATGCTGACTTGATTGATTCACACAGTGACTGACTTCTTACACCAGTTATCTTAGTACAGAATATCAATCAAGTTTGATTTTATAATTTTGTTTTACTGTAGAGTAATGCACAAAAATGGGGGAGAAGAATACTAGATACGCACAGCATATTCATAAAAAAACATTTAAATTTTGGCTTGTTCTCATTATCTGCAGTGTCTTTATGAGAAGATGGCCAGTGCATGATTACTTGCCTTGCATGAAGAGCTGCCTTGTGCCAGTGAAACCTCACACTTGTTTCTATTTTGTGAAATATTATAAACACAACTGAGTTTATAAGAAAAAAATATCTCCGTGGTTGGAAAGCAACTTTAAAGAAAAATGATGCTCATAGGCATGCATAGGAAGTAGCTTGAAAAGCAGCTTTTATAAAACATATTTAATGTTTACAGTCACACAGTGGTTGAGAACAGTAATACTTTTAAAATTTGCTTAATGTTTAAAACCACTTGGTGGCCAAATGAACAGTTCTTTCTGGAAATATATTTAACGTTCAGTCATTTTGTGGTAAGGATAAAGCAACTTCTTGTTAATTTTTAACATTTATAGCTGATCAGTGGCTACTAAAACAACTATTAATACCACGTTTTATGATCAGAGATACTATATACCTGTATACAAACAATTCCTACATCTCTCAATACTACAGAAAAACATGCCAATACCTTTCCTTCAGAAATAGCACCGCTGACAGTAAAATAACAAATAATCCCAACAATTCTAATGCAGTATATCTTAAAATTAAAAATTATTATGCAAACCACAAGAATGTACCAATAATTGCAAAGTTTCTCCTTACATCTTAAAAGAACTGATAGCACAATTAAAATTACTGACATATACATTTAGAGCAAAAGCATATAATTTTAATAATGAAATAATTGGTTGGCTAACCTAGCAGATGGGTCTCCATCAAAAGAACTGGTTGTGAAGAAATATAAGATGTTGATATACACTAATAAGCTGGAGTAAAGTCAGCATGTAGGTAGGAACATAATGGCTTTTTCTGCTGTGACATGGGGATTTTAACTTTGCCCACTTCTAGTTAAATACAATAAAGGACACTTGAATATACATGAAATGAGACTCAAATACTTTGCATGAACTCTGCACTAATATTGGTATTAGTACAGAATACGGACATTTCTGCTAGCTGCTTTCACAGTCAGTAAACAGTTATTCAGCGTCTTGCCTTCTTAACAGCAAAAGCTTCACAGACATTTTGCTCTATGCATGTTTGTAGGGCCTTGTCTGTCACAGCTTTCATTTTATGCAGATTCTCCTAGATAACAGCAGGTGCCAGATTTCCTTGTTATGCTGACAGTTTCCAGCAGCAAGGGTGTAAGAAATTAAACTTACAGTGAGCATGACAATAGAAACAATCCTTTAACCAAGCTAGCCTTGAATCTCTGCATTGTTTTCTTCCTCAATTTTGTTCTAAAAGGGTTTTGCCTGTAATGTTTTTCACAGCAGTAAAAACTGCCTAGGTTTCCTAGTGGTCTACCATAACATCAAGAAACACTCTTGTTTCGAAAGCTTTTATTGCCCACTTATAATTTTCTCTCTGCATCTCAGTGTTGTTTTTTAACCTTTTTTATTTTAATATATTTTTTATGTAATGCCCCACATACATGGTAAAAACTTCTTTAACAGAAGGCTAAACTGCCATAAACTGCCTTTCCTGGTGCTCCTTCCTTAAAACTCACCTTTCTTTACATTGGATACAAAACTTAGTTGGATGATCAGTACAGAAGCTGGTTTAGTTGCTTGTCGGATTTTGGGCTTTGTTTTTCTTTTTGTTTTGTCTTTCCCCACAATTACAAAAAAAAAACAAATCCAAAAGACAAAATCTGTAATTAATAAAGCAGTTCTAATTAAGAAACCACGGAAACTATGAAGGGCAAAGTGCCATCAGACATAGCCACATGACAGAGAGCTGAAAGACAGTGATGGAACACGAATTTTTTTTGAAAGTAATCTGTATTACCTAGGGCACTAGGTGTGATCCAGGGAATGGATGAATCTGTACACTGTCATAAAGTACTAAATTAAAGGACATGTGGACACAACCCTGTAAGGGGTGAGTCAGTACAGTTTTGTGAAGGGAAGCCACTCTTCACAGAGCCTGTTTAACCTGTTGGGTGAATCAGTAAGTATACAGATCTAGATTACTTGCACAGATTAAACTTCCAAAAAGCAAAAAGTTTTCATCAAGGTTTCCAATTTAAGGCGTTTACAAAAAAAAAAAAAAAAAAAAAAAAGAAGAAGAGAACAGCTTTTTCTATTATAATATCAAAATAAAAATAGAAATCAAATGGTAGGATAAAACGCCAATTTTTACATGAGTAGGGGTTGCCACTGGCATCTCGCTTGGATCTGAATTCACAGGTTGCCAGTAAAAGAATATATAAGCAGTTGACAGGTTGACAAAATAAAAGCTTGTCTGCAGCATGTTGCAGGAGTATCTTTATGTAACAAGTAACTGGGGATAGTAGACTTCACAGTGAGGAATAAGAAGTAAGAGGCACGGGAAAAAAAAAAAAACCTTACCAGTACTTTCACAGAGGTGGGTTGTAGCTCAGTTACCTATTAATTCTTGTTCTTGTGATCACTCTGGAAAAATTCTTCAAAGTTTTAATCTCAATGATCAACAGCGGACAAAAAAGGGAAAATTATTGATGGGATTTATTAGACAAGGAAAAGAATAAATAATAATATTCAAGATATTTGTATATCAAATATGACATCCAATTCCCATAATTTTCTTTAACAACTTGACAACACCAGAAAAAAGCATGGAGACCAGGGAGGAGCTGAAGGGACTGTAGACAAGGTCTGGCAGATTATAATGCCAGCTACCTCTCCAGGACTGTGTACAATACCGCTCAAAAATGTTCCTGACTTCTACAGTTTCACAAAGTAATACCATCCATAACAGCCTGGATACACTTCTGGAAGTTCTTAAAAATATATTGCCAAAAGCTAGGATTCCATACCAAGAGAAGAGTCTCTCAGTATTTTCTCCAGTACCTTATAGTTCTTCCTTCCCTAGGCTCTGCTTGGCATAAACTTCAGGCTAAACTCAGGCACAGGGTACTAAGCTACATCTCACCAGAGTGCAGGTTCCCACTCACCAGTTCATCAGGTTATTTTTTTATATATTGTAATCCTTTCATATGAAAAAACATAGACATATACACTAAATATATATTCCATTTATTACCGTATATATATAAGCCTTTAACAAGAAGAAAAACTGCCATAAAATTTATAGAGATTACTTTTATTCTGTCAGTACCAGGAGAAGCAAATCCATAACACTGTTCAAGTAGTGTCCTTGCACCAAAGAAGATACTCAGTAAAAATAATCTGACACCAACTTTCTAGTATCATTGACCATTTTAGTGTTAAAATATAGTGTTTTAATTGAGGCAGTTTCAAATATAATATTCTAGCCTAATCAGTAGCTATTTAATGAGAACATCTTCCATTATTTGTTAATAACAAAAAAAGCAGAATAAATACCATTGTGATCTGGAATTTGGAGAGCCCCCCTGAACAACCAAGAGTTAATCTAGTGGAAAAGGTATGAAATGAAATTACCTAGGAAAGAACATATGGAATCTATATATTATGAAATTGATGAGTTTAGTACAGCCTTAGTCGCTGTGTGTATAACCATAGAGGAATAATGGAAAGATCTTACAAAATAATTAGGAGACTGTGACAGGAGTTACAAATTTGTCATGTGTGATACATATGATCAATTAAAATCAGCATAATCAGTAAAAAAAAAGGAGAAATGCAGATGAATTTCTGTGCATATTTTAAGGTATAAGTATATAAAAATATACTATATCTTTCCTTGAATGTATGTCTAACTCTGGTATGACCTTACTCTCAGTCACCTGGACTGATAGTTCCAATAAGGAGGTTAAATGTGGTTTAAACTCATGATACCTATTTGCACACTTACATGAACTATACTGGAACAGAAGCTGGCACAGCTGCCAGAAGCAACAGCATTGGTTAAACTATACTAAAGGACAATATATTTTGCTAATATTAACTAACAAATGGCAAAATTATAGCCCCCTTTTCAGTCCTCATACATAGATTTGCATTTCTGGTTTGTTCTACAGTTTGGAAATATTATTAAAAGAAGGCAGCATTTTCAAATAAAAGTATTGATAAAACCTATCCAGTATCAGAAAAATATAGTAGGAGTCCCCTCCTTAAGGTTTTATAAGTCTCTTATTAGGCACAGGATAACAGCATGGCAATCTCTGTTGTAATCTGGCTCCACCTGCTGAGTTTCATTGCAGGGGATTTCACATCATTGGCTTTCACCAGATAACCGCCATCATTAAGTATTCTGCACCCACTTGTTATATGAGCAATACACTGTCAAATTTGGAGGTACCAACACCCAATACAGAATCTACACACGCTTGGAGAGCATCTGAAAAATGGGAAACCTAGATGGGTCCAGTAGCCTGCATGTTACATCAGTTGGTAACCAAAGGGCTTCTCGAGAGAAGGCCTTTTATATCTGTGATTGGCTGTCCTCTCCATCATACATGAGCAGATTACAGCGCATGTATTGAAGGAGCAAGCTTAGCTGGCCATTCAAGCCTTTGGCATAGAACAGGTAGGTGTCCTAGTTTGTAGTGGGCTTAAATTAGAGTTTCAGAGAACAGTAAACGTCCTGCTAACATTTTATTCTTAGTAAAAAACATATGAAGGAATTTGGCTCCCAGCAAGGAATGCACCACCAAGTGAAATTCTAAAATTATCTTTTCTTGAGAAAAATCTAAGACATGCATTACCATCATCTTTTTTAAATAGTATTGATTAAAGGGAAAACCAAACAAAACTTGCAGAAGAAACTTCAATATAATCTCACATTTCAATGGAAAAAAAAAATCCACCTAAAATATGCATGGAAAATAATGCAGCAAAGTCCTTTGTTGTCCTGTTGTGGCACATTTCCACAGTGGAGACAATGTGAATAAGTGTAGTTCATAATAAATACTGCTGCAAAAATATAGGGAGTGAAGTTTAGGACATTTGGGAATTGGAAAGTGGCAACTAGAAAATGAAAATGTGAAAAAAGGATGAGTTTATCAGTTTTGTTTTTTTTTTTTTTGCCTAAGCCAAGGCAACCATATGCTGCACCAGTGGGAGGTCTAGGCATCTCTATAGGTGCAACTAAATGGTTGATGATAGGGAACAGTGGCTTTAGATCCTCTGAGAAATCTGTGCTTACGTAAGTTAGCAAAAGCATAGATAAGAGAGAGTAAGAGAGTGAAGAGACCTACATTAAAGAAGGCACAATTTCCTGGCACATTGCAGGCAACAGAAGGCATTTCTGGATTTTTTTGCTGCAAGTAGACCAAAAGCAAAATTTTTTATCATCTTTAGTAACCACTAATTGGAGTTAAGCCCCCCATTTAGGGCACTATTTTCTTGCCTTGACTTCTTGGATTAATTTTCATCCATCTTTGATTTTTCTTAGAGGGGAAGGTAAAAACTCTTATGAATAAATCCTACTGATAGTGAATGCAACTGAATAAAGTGAAAATCAAGAGGATGTATTTTTGCCATGGCATTTACTTATGTTTTTTTAAAGGAGAATAAACAGAAAAGCATTTCTTTTAAAACATGTTGTCATGGGTTCAGCAGCAGCAGTCGTCTTTCCCCTTTAAGTAGCAGCTGGTGCAGCACTGTGGTTTTGGATTTTCAGCTTGGGAACAGTGCTGATAACACCAGTGTTTATAGTTATGGATTAGAATGTTTAGGC
>JASSUY010023983.1:0-28009 GCA_032466535.1 Forpus xanthops | reverse complement strand
TCACCACCCTCACAGTAAAGAACTTCTTCCTTATATCCAATCTAAACTTACCCTGTTTAAGTTTGAACCCATTACCCTTTGTCCTCTTACTACAGTCCCTCATGAAGAGTCCCTCCCCAGCACCCTTATAGGCCCCCTTCAAATACTGGAAGGCTTCTATGAGGTCTCCATGCAGCCTTCTCTTCTCCAGCATGAACGGCCCCAACTCTCTCATCCTATCTTCATACGTGAGGTGCTCCAGTCCCCTGATCACCCTCGTGGTCCTCCTCTGGACTTGTTTCAACAGTCCCATGTCCTTTTTATGTTGAGGACACCAGAATTGCACACAATACTCAAAGTGAGATCTGTCAAGAACAGAGTAGAGGGGCAGGATCACCTCCTTTGACCTGCTGGTCATGCTTCTTTTGATGCAGCTCAGGGTACATTTGGCTTTCTGGGCTGCCAGTACACACTGAAGCTGGCTCATATTCATTTTCTCATCGACCAATACGTCCAAGTGCTCCTCCACAGGGCTGCTCTGAATCTCTTCTCTGCCCAACCTGGATCTGTGCCTGGGATTGTTCTGATTCAGGTGTAGGACCTTGCACTTGGCATGATTAAACTTCATAAGGTTGACATCAGCCTATCTTATAAGCGTGTCAAGGTCCCTCTGGATGGCATTCCTTCCCTCCAGCATATCAACCGAATCATACAGATTGGTGTCATCAGCAAACATGCTGAAGGTGCACTCAATCCCACTGTCCATGTCACCAACAAAGATGTTGAACAAGACCAGTTCCAACACCAGTTCCTGAGGGACACCAGTCATTACTGGTCTCCAGATGGACATTGAGCCATTGAGCACAACTCTGCATGCAGCCATCCAGCCAGTTCTTTATCCATCGAGTGGGTAATAGTCAGTGTTACTGGCTAGAGCAGGCAGCCTCTCTGCAACATCCCTGATCCATCCCCCTGGTAGGCAGCACATCTTCCCTGAGACTTGGTCTGACTAACAGATGGGTGCTTCTGCTCCTTTCAAAGTAGAGTCCCCTACTACTAGGACCCAATGCTTTTTCCTGGCAGCACCAGTAGAGATTTTCTTTAGCAGTGCATCAGCCAGTTGTTTCTGGTGCGAGAGTGTTTCCTCATCAGCCCCCTGCAGGACAGCAAAGAGGTTCCGGGTGGAGACAACAGATTTAGGAGGAAGCCCCTTGCTTTTAATTGTCCTCTTGCTCCCTTTTTTGTTGCGTTTTTTTTTTGGGGGGTTTTTTTTTGTTTGTTTTTTTTTTGTTTTTTTTTGTTTTTTTTTTTGTTACTGTTTCTCAGCTTCCTGAGTTAGCGGCCTCCATCCCTCCCTGAACAGGGGATGCTTGAGGCCCCTGCACAGTCTGGTTCTGGAGCAAGCAGTCCTGCTTCCTCTCAGCTTCCCTTACATCTTTCAGCCCATTAACAGCATCCCACAGCTCAGCCACCTGCTGCAGGAGGACTTCCACCAGGGAGCACCGAGTGTAACCCTGCCCATTGTGCACCTCCCCTCACAAGACCAGTGCAGGTGAGCTTTTCCATTACCTTTAGCAGATTAAATTGCACCCTAGGACCTTGGCAGGTAGAAGTAAAATAAAAAAAAGCAACACATATTTTCCTTATTTTAGTTAGTTCTAGAAAGGTGACCTAATGGTAATATTACAATATTCTAAATATCTACTGTGACTCTTTTTACATTGTTTACAAATACAACAGTTGGAATAAAAAATATTTCATCCAAGTAACAAATTTAATTTGGTGTCCTTACGTTATCTAGAAACAGAAATCAATGAAAGGATAATCTAAGGCAGGGAATTTCTTTTTTTTTTTTCACAGTCTAGTTACATTACTCGTTATTTCACTTTGTTTTCCAATGGAACTGATTTCTGAAGTAGTTAATTAAAGAAATATTTGTAATATTTCCAAGCAAAAAAGTTTCTGTGAATGACATGTTTTAGCTGCCTTGCTCTGGTCTAAGTGTCTGTTTCTTTTTCATAGGTAGAAAATCCTCTCTTTCTGTGAGAAACAACATATTTCTGTATCACTACCAAAAGTCTTCAAATAGAATAACAAATGCATTACTGCATATATCTCTATGTATGTGTGTTTTAAAAGATCAAATCCTAGACATTTTTCCCTTCTGCATATAAAAGAATCTCCACAACTTTCTGCTCTGAAAAGCAAAGAGGTCAGAACAACCTGTTTCTTAAAGATTAGCTCTAGTTTATGTGTTACAAACACAGACACAGACTGTATTTTAGTTTCTAAGCTTTTCTTCTCTGAATAAATACATATGCAACTGCTTAAGGTGTGGGGCTAGGGCAGTGCTTAAGTGCTGCATTTACCATATGAACTGCCCATAGGGAAGAGAACACTTGGCTTAAAGACCCTGAGAAGTGTGGTCCCTCATGCACAGGGGATTTCTTCATCAGTCTGTATGCTTCTTTGTTAACTTATGTGCTCAGATAAGCAGCCTTTATTTCACAGGGGGTTAATCTGCTCTTATTATATGATTCATACAGCTGTTCCCACCTGACTCTATTACTAGACTAGGCCCTTCCCAGCCTGAGCAGTATACCTCCAATTACAGAACAGCATTCACCAGGTCTGAAGTTTTCCAGAGGAACTCCTAAGAGGACTGATTTCACTGAACAGCTGATAGCAAAGTGTAGTTTGTTAATCCTATGCTTAGAGATCCTTCCTTTTGCTTCACAGTGTTCAAAGCCCCTGGCAAGGTGCAGCATGGCAGCTAAGGGGTTCAGTAGCTATTGTCCCTTAATCATTGTGCAGGAGGAATCAGTGGCATTCAGTTTTCATTATAGCCAATGGAAAACACATGGCAAATGTCCAGCTAAGGAGTTTAGGCATCTCAGCCACATGTCTACAACCACACCAGTAAACAAATCAAGCAAAGTGCAAGCATGGGAAGAATTAGCAGTAAGAGTTACAGGATGAATTCAGTGGGGGATGCAGGTCAGAGACAAAGGCATATAAGACAAGAGTAGTTGAAGAGAGCCTGGCTTTTGGCAGAGATATACAGAAAGGGACATGCAGAAAGGCTGAAAACACAGTGAAACCTATATCAAATCAAGTCAACTGCATATCACGCTTGATCTCCTATGTGAGGCAGGACCTTAACCTAACTAGAGTCATACTGGGAATGGCATCTTCTCATGGCACAAAACCCCAGTGTCTGTTCTATATAGACTTGTGTTTCACTGCCTTACGTGCCATTACACGTTGTCACACCATAGGAAGCTGATAATGGAATGTTATAGAAAAATAAAATTCAGACAAAGTGAGAAAAACTCTATTTTACAAAGACGCAATCACTTTTTTTGAAGTCATGGCAAGAATCAAGGAACATATAGATGCAGTAACTCCTGAGGGTATTTTGAGCAGCTTTCCTTAATCCTATGCCAATGTCAAGCAAGAATTTCAGAAGCCAAGAAGCAGTGGGAGAGGAAGGAGTGAGACCCTAGACATGAGAGTTTGGCATACAGTAAAATACATGGGGTTTTCTTCAATATCATGCCCTGGAGTGGTACTTGGGAAAATGTTTGTTGGCATTTCATTTTGACTGCCTTTTATTTATATTCCACTTTGTAAGAATAAATACCCTTAAATGCTAAACACACAAAGCTGCCAGCACTTATTTGTATAGACACAGGTATATTGGAACTATCCAGAAGAGAATTGGAAAGGTATTTATTATCCACAATCCCCTACAGCAAGACCTGGCTTAACTAAAACATATTACTCAAGAAACCTCAGCTAATGCATGTTTATAATCCAGTTCATCTTAATAGTTCAATATGAGCTAGCTCAGCATTACACAATACTTGTTTTAATTTGAAGCTCTTTTAGCCACAAAATTCAGCTCTTGTACACTGTTTTGAATTATCTGACCAGTTTCCAAAAAGTGATTGATGCATGCTTGTTCTTTATTATATAGCTTTTGTAGCATTGTATATCAGCTGAAAGGTTATGTGCTGTTTTTCTGCCAAGAGTACTGCTACATGTAGAACTGAACACAGAAATTTATGGAAGATTGTCCTTTATTGTAAATCATTACGATCCATTTAATATAATCTCATAGTAGGTTAATGGCAAAATATCCTCCCTGCTAACTTAAATACATAGTAAAATATTTATTAATACGTATTAAAGATATTTGATTCACTATACAGAGAATGCACAAGGAAAAAGGAGATAAATGCACTCAGTAGAAGTGAAATCTCCCCAGGAAGTATATTCATATCATTACCACATATTACAAATCAAGAATGTTGTGTTAACAAATATTCAAGCAGATTTAAGGATCACAGCAGGAGTAACAGTGCCTTCTTTTACCTTGGAGTTTTTGAGTTGTCACCGGCTAAACAATGAAAAATATGGTGTATGGAAGAGATTAAAATAGCTTCACAGCTATTGTTTATGTAGAAAACCTCACTAGTAGTACATAAACTCTGTGATAATAGTCAAGCAAGCACAGCAATTACTAAACCACTTTATCTAAGGAGTTGGCCATCATCAGAATAAATATATGTAGAGCAGCATGCAGAAACATCCTATTGGGTAATGAAGAAACCCAGACACAAAAGAAAACAAGCTCAGAAGTATTTATTAATAAAGTTTTTAAAAGACCACAGTAGAACTGAAAAAGAAGAGTTTGGTGGGTTTTTTAAATAAATGAATGAAAGACTGCTGCAGGTGCTTGAGATCACCAAGTACTATACTCAGAAAAAGCATACCTAAAGACAAGTTCTCATCAAATCTCAAAATCAAGGAAAAAAGGAAATAAAAAGGGTCTGAGCTGACAATTAGGTGTGGAAGATAGAATAATAGAAAATATTAAGAGGAACATTCAGTCAGAGACTAGTCATCTAAATACAGGTGTTAACTAAGATAGGTGTCTAAGCTTCCACAGCAAGTAAAATGTGTTCAGCTTTAAATCCAATATTTACAGCTCAGCAGCAGTAATTAGACTGTGTGTATTACTGTGTTTGTACTGGAAGCACTCTGAAATTAGATTGCCAATATTACAAGATTTGTATTGGAAGAATAGACACATTGGTGTATTTATTACTCAAATCACCTACATTTCTGAAATTAATTCTAGCTGAAATCTTTCAGAAAGAGCTTTGTAACATAAGGTACATATGAGCTAGGAATAGCTATGGTCCAGCACACAGGTTCTATGGGATGGTGAAATAAGACATGTTCAAACTGATCCAACACTAAAAAAAAACCTTAAGTCAGTTTTATATACAAGAGCATCAGGCATTCAAGACCTGAATATTCGCATGTGTTTGAGTACACATTTTGGTAATCCTCAAACTTCAGGAATGCACCAGATTTTATCCTTCAAGTTGGGTCACCTATATTAACTAAGCAAAAAATTTTTTACTTTGAAGAGATCCTGATGACCATGAACCAAGAACAATTTAGGCCCACAAATGTGAATGATGATGCTGTTTGATCAACATTTGTAAGCTTTGATGCATCATTGTGAATAGTAGATTTACCATAAAATTATTTCATATGTTTGTGAGAAAAACCTCAGCTGTTGAATAGTAAAAGTAGTATTCATAAATATGGTCTAAAACCTTTTATCAGCAAAACAGAGCAGTACTCAGATATTTTTCCATCTGGACTGTGAGAAGTTTTCACTTATACACTGCAAAAGACAAGACACTTCAGCACTTTAAAAATAATTGAAGTGAGATTTGCTTGTGCTTAAAAAAAATGTAAGAGCTTTATTTTCATTTTTTTTATATTCCATAAATAAAGCATATATTCCCCTGGTTTCTTAATTCTCCTCTTTCTTTGTCCCAGCTGTCACTTCTTCTACACACAAGATATGCCCAACCTGGAAATCAGATGCAAAGTCTGACACCTCCAAATACACTGAAGACTGAGACTCAGATAGGAGTATTTGCACACAACAGACATATTCATATTACACTGAACAAACCATGGAGACACATATGTTCTCGGGAGAGAGAAAAGTGAACTAGCATCATCTTTAAAAGTTTCTTAACAAAGATTTCCAAATACATTAATTCAGCTTGCTGGAGTAGGGAAAGGTGCTAGACCTCTTTAGGATAAAGTGATCCACCCCTTGCTGTGCTACTCCTCAGATGTTCTTTTATTACACTTCTGGACTGATAATAGATATAGATGACACCTCAAACTTCCTCTGGGCTTAGTGCGAAGATTTAATTCATTAAAAATAAGAAGAGATTTATCTTTATTAAGAAAAGCTTTGTTGGATACATATGCAGGGATGCCATCTGCTACACTGAGCCTATGCCTCTCTGGCTCTAGTCCAACGTCAATTAAATCTAGCATACAGAAAGCAGAGGTGAAGTATCCAAACCAATCAACAGAATATGAAGATCACAGAAGGAAGTTCATGCCTAATTCATATGTCATTAGGGATTCATCCACTAGACAAAGAGCTTAAAAGAAAGAACAGAAGAAGCAGTCTAGGAAAAAATTATAGTGACTGCATGAAAACTGAAGTGTTACTACATTCCTGAAGCACTTCAGTCTTCCCTTTGGCTTAGAACAAACAATAACAACCTTATCTCACAGCACTTGTATGGGCAAAGGTTGACTTTTTAATGGTGCTATCTTTAACATGTTAATGGACCAATATTCAAACCTACACTTGTATATGCAGAGAAGATGGACTAGAAAATGTTTTGAGAAGGCCAAAACATAGAGATACAACTGCTTATACTGCAGTGCTAAACACCTAATCAGCTTAGGAACCCTGTGCTCTGGATGGTGTCAGATGCAGCCTCAGGCGCATGAGCAGAGCAAGCATCATTAGTACCACTTTCTTCTCTCCTATATGCAGGATAATCAACAGCAGGGCCCTCATTAAAGATGGAACTGTGGCCACAGATGGCTGTCTGTGAGACCTAAGTGAAGAACATAAGAACAAAAGAGGGTCTATATTGTTCACACCAGGCACAGGATACCTCCTCTTCTAGCTGTGGCTGTTCAGATCACTACAGGTTATTTTCTGAGGTCTTTGTATTTTGTCATGGTGTTGTGTAGGATTTGTCTGGTGTTTGTCTGTCTATGCAGCACTTGCTGGGTTTCTTTTTAAACTTGTACATTCTTCCATAGCCACAATTGCAAGGAATTCCACATGTGTACTACCTACCTGCATAAAAATCCATCTCCTTGTGCCATGTTTTAATGCAGCCCTTGCTTGTTTGTCCTTAGTTCTCATATTGGAAGAGGCAGTAAGCAATTGGTTCCTGCCTACTTTCTTTGTATTGCTAAGTACATATATTACATGCCCCTAAGGTGTCTTTTCCAGAATGAAGAGCCCCAGCCAGCTCAGTCATTTCTCGAGTTGAAGCTCTTATTGCTCTTGATTGTCCTTGTTAGTCTTCTATGAAGAACCTTATATTGTCCTTTTACTGATGGGGAGAGCAGAATGAACATACTATTTAAGGCATGGACAAAGCATGGAATTATACTGCAGTATGATATTTTCAGTTTTGTTCTCTATTCTCTTCCTGATAATTCCTAACGTTTGTTTTGCTCTTTCAACCACTACAGAACATTAACCTGATATTTTTTACAGACCTATATAACATAATATGAAGGTTGTGCTCCTAAGTGAGTAATGGTGAGTACAGAGCTCATATTTTTTTTTGTGTGAAGCTAAGATTGGTTTTCCTGATGTTCATCACTTTACATTTATCTACAACTGAATTTCATCTACCAATTTATTGTCCAGTCATTTGGCCTCTTAAGGTAAAAAAAAAAGTCACCGTGGTAGTTCTTGCTCTTAGTGCCTTGGATAGCTGTGTTTCATCTGAAAATTATGTCATCTCCTTGCTCATCCTCTTCTCAAGGTGATAAAATCTGAGTATCTTAAACAGCATAAGTTCCAGCACAAATCCGTGCAGAATTTGACTGGTGGCTGCAGCAAGAAATGACCATTACTCCTATCTTTTGGTTTGAATTTTGTATTTCATTTAATTTTTTATGCGTGCTTAATTTCTTTGTCTTTGATGAAAGAGTTTTTAAGAAACCTCTTAAAAATCCAGATATATCAACTAGATTACCTTCCCCTACGTACTTGTTGACCCCATTCTTGCACCTTGAAGAGGCTGTTTTGTCTCCTCTCAAATCAGGTACTCCCTGTGGAGAGCAAGGCACTGATGATTCCTGTTTCCTTCCAATATGTGGCTGATGCTGTGCTTCTGTAAGTGAATCATTTTTGACAGGCAATTATTTTTGCCAGGCTCCCATTTCCAGATCTTTACAATAGCTCAAGAATAAGCATTCATCAGTTCCTGGAAGCTGGCCATGGTAATTTATGTGGACTACTGTCACACCAAATCCACCAATAAATACATTTGTTGTGAATGTCTGTGAGGTGTAATCCAGCTGATTTACCCTGATGAACATCCGCAATGTCCAGAGCATTTTGTGCTTGTGTGCGTGTATGCGTGTGTATGTTTGTGTGTGTTCAGAAAGCATGAATGGTACCATTCCCAGAGTTGGAATATACACTCCTACAACTGCTGAGGACATCAGATTGTTATAATTCTAAGGGAGGCCTCTTCAACGGCCTCACACATCCTGAGGGCAGCTAACACAGTGCTCAGCCATACTAGGAGAGTATACTTAACCTGAAGCTCTGGCATATACCTCCCAGCATAAGCAGCACCCACTTTGCCCCACAGAATATCAGCTTCCACAATGTGGAGGCACCCACTTGTATGTACCTTTGCAAAAGCAAATTGGCAACTGCTGGCATGGTGCCCCACTACCTGACGTTTATTATGAACGCTTTGCCTGCATCACTTCTCAAAATCTATAATAACCACTGAGTGTACTTTCAGGGTGAGGTAAAAGTCATTGGGGCTGCTGGAGAGATTGTTTTAGTGTTAGCACAGAAAACATCATGAGGATTAGCACAATTCAGTCCCTATAGGAAGCTGCTTCAGCTCCACTAAAGAGAAAGGGGCTCGGTGATATTCCTTGGTATAGTCTCTGTTATTAACCAGGAAAGACTGTGTTCCCGTTTTTGAAGATGCACTGGCATAGTATGTAGAGCTGTAAGGCACAAATCACCTGTGCTTGGCTCAAGGGGTATAGTCCCTTCTCTCTCACACCTTTCAAATACCTGCAAGATTTAATCTTGGGGTTGTCTTTTTTGACATTAGAAGATTGAAAAGCAAAAATAAATACTTGCTGCCTTATTGTGGATGATACGTCTTAATCAGACTCCATATGTTTCCATGTACATGTAGTAGAGCAAGGGCACAGGCACAGACTGACACACAGACTGCCTCTTCCTCAGAGGGACCAACTAGAAGCCCTTCAAATACCTCTGAATGAACCCAGCTAAAATTTCCCCCTGTGCCCCAGAATGGGCATGTTCATTTAGGGGAAGAAGTCATACAGCCAAAATTCAAACCATTCTAGTTCAAAAACTGTCCCATGCACAGTCTAGTCTTTTATTACTGAGGAGATAGGTAGGTGAAAAAAAACACAGTGAGCAAGCATGTCATACATAAAACCATAGTATTGCCTATCTAGTTCACAATAACCATTCTCCCCACACCAGTGCAGCAGATCCAAAACCACTTCTCAGCTACAAAATCTCAGTGCCCTGTGTTGAGGGCCTTGCATAAGTGGCTGGCATAAATCTGTGCAGTATATGTGCAGCAGCTCATGTATCAGCCTCCAGCTGACATATGTTTAGTAGGATTCTTTAGACTTGGCAAGCTTTGCCTGGAGATTTTGGACCTTTTATTGTGAGATTTAGACCAGCAGATTTACGACCAAGAATGAGTTTTTACTTCCTAAATTCCAGTTCAGTGGAAACCAGTATAGAAAGGAGCAGTTATTGCTTTACCAATGAAGTACTTCAGAACTACCATTTTCTTCTCACCCCATTTCAACTGCTCTTTGGATACAATTAATGCCTTAGAAAGCTGCCAAAAGGGAGTCCTTCCTCTGCTTGAACAAAAAAAAATCACTGCTTTTAGCTTCTGTTTTATTTCTGTTTTGTCTGCATTTCAGAAGAAGACCAGCACTTTTACAGCAATTTGGAATCAGTGTTTCCGGCTGTATTTCTCTTTTAGGCAATGCTGATGTATGTACATTTTCAAAGGACAATCCTCCTTTGTCTCTCAGGCTGAACATTAAACACTGCCAGAGCAGCAGAGTAGAGGGCCACTGGGAGGTGAGGAGAGGCTGCCAGCTAGCAATCTGGAGAAAGTGTGATCAAATCCTCTTCTCAGCTATACTGCCTGTCTACTGACAACTAGAAAATATTTCCTTCACAGAAACTGCCTGTGTTATTGAGTCGTATATCATGTATGCCCTTCTGGAAAGTAATAGCCAAATAACACAGTATTATTAAGCCTTTTAAAGTTATAATGATGCATCTCAGTCACTTAAAAATATTGCCTATTTCTATTCTGAATCTTTTTCCTATTCAGTACAAATGTTTGATCACAGCCCATATTTTACCTATACATTAAGTATTTCCTCTTTTTTTTTCTCCTATATATATATATACTGACAGAAGACATAAATACAGGAGAACAGGCACATATATATTTAAAAGTACAAATACAGCCTCTTAGAAAGCACAGTATCTTGTTACAGTATGTTACAGAAAGAGGTTTAGAAGGTCTTTAGATATGGAAATCAATGTCAATAAGTCTCCTATCGCATACACACAGCAGAGTTAAAGATGGAGCAACCAATCAGTGGGGTACCAGCTCAGTCTACCTGCCTTCAGCTCCAATTCCCTTCCCCTGTGTGAGCCTGGGTTCCTTGATTCTTGAACGATCAGACAGTAGGCCTTGATTTTCCTCTATTTCCACTGTATCAGTACTGATCTGTGCTTCAACTTCTCCCATTCTCAAAAGCAGCATTTCTCACTGCTTGGTCCCTTTCCCCTTAAAGACTTTGTGTACACTATAGACACCGGAAGGTCTCTGTTACCTCTCTACACATCCCATAGAGCTCTAACCTCCTTCCACGTTGGTCTCAGTGGGGTAAAGATGCTCTCATATCCATGGCCAGCAGTTTCTCTGTCTAGAGTACATTTCTTTATGGATGCACATCCCCTGCCTGCTACATGTTCAATGGATTCAGGCAAGTCTTTGAGTGGGAGTTGGTGAATCTGAGGATGCTGCAGCTGCTCTTTGAAGCATCAGCTGTAACTGCTTTCTCTATGCAGCCATCAACCTCTGCTGTCAGCCTTGTTTCCCCTGATGACTAAGGATCCAGTGCTGCACACATTGTATGCGCCTGCTGCTCTAGGGAGATAGGAGGCAGGTTGTGAGCATTGTAGAGCATTTTTCTGCAGATGTGAAGTCCAGAGAGCCTACATAAGAGTATAACACTGACTGTTATTGCTTTGTGACTGTAGTCTGGTATTTAGTATATCCTTTGAGGTAGGTATTAAATGAAAAGAAGTTTCACAGCATCTAATTTTGGGCATCTGATTCACTCCCCAGCCCTGTCTCCCCTACTTCCTCTTTATTCAGCTCAGGCAAAGCAGAGCATCTGAGGCTGGGAACCTACAATGCATGCAGCCCTACCCACAGCAACCCCAAGTGTGAACAGTCTGACAGCCAGCATTTCCCAGGCATTCACCACCATCAGTCTCTACTGAAAATCAATACTATATTTGTTTAAACATGGAGAACCAAAATGATGACTGAATAACCTGCCTCTGGGTCTCAGAATAAACCGCAGCCTTTAAGAGGCAGGTTCCCAAGTACCCTGCAGGCCCAGGGGTGGTCCTGCCTGCAACAAGCTCTCTTTACCTCTGCAATAGAGAGGGCTGAGGATGATGTTTCTAGACTTAGGTCTCCTTAAATCTGTTTTCCTAGGCAGATTTTAGCTATTGGCTGGTACTCTGCCAAGATCTGCCATGCAACTGGCAAAGGCTGTCATTCCCCCCTCCTCGAGCTATGGCATGTGGGCTCCAGGCCAGCCTGGGAATTGCTCAGCTTGCTCTCCAGGAGAGCTCCTGTGAAGAGACAGAGAGCCCTTGACCTTGAGCATCTGCTTTCATGTAAGGGCCTGCACCAGGCAAACCCCTGCTTGGCCTCAGCCCATCCCCATTCCCAAGGAGGTACCTGATATTGGGGCTGCTCCAGTGTCCACTGCCTGCCCTGCTCCTAGTTACGGCAGTAGTTGTCCAGACCCTGCCCTGATGGATCCTGCAGAAAGCCCCATAGCCTCCCAGGAGCTCTGACAGACATTCCCCAACCAGGGAACATTCTGGGTACGCCATTACATTGCATGCCTACATACGTGATCCTGTGCACCTCCACAAAGGCCATAGCCCTCAGACCAAATGTCTGCAGCATGCATACATGCTGCAGCAGATCAATCCCATGATAAAGAGCACAGCACAGAAGACAAGGGGCTCCTGAGGGTGACAAACCCTGGAGCAGAGGCCTAGTGGACATGGTGTGCACCACACAGGGGCAACCAGCCAAGTGGCTGCAGCCTTTACATTTCCCAGCAATGCTTTTTTCCTTTCTCTTCGCTTCTCTGGCTTGATTTATCACATTTATAATGTAAATGGCAAGTGCGCCAAGATAGGGGCCATATTGTGCTGTCTCCTGTCTCAAAAGTGCGTAAGGATTTTTCTTTTTTATTGTTCGTCAATACTCGTCCAAATGTTGAAGCAGACCCAAATGAGAGCCCTGTCATTTTTTTTCACTAAGAAAAAAGAGGGAACTAAGATTTCTGAAGAGTTGATAAAAAAAACCAAACAAACCAAAACCAAACCTGTGTCTGTTTGCACCTCCTGATTAGAAGACAGTTTTTATCAATGGATGCATTTGCTCTTCTCATTTAACATATACTGTATGTCAAAAGGGCATCCTATTGACCTTAAAGTAGAAATTTTAACACAAGGTACAATTAAATGCAGCATGTAGACAGATAAAATTCAAAAAAGACAGAGCCCACAGGGTCTTCAGTATCAGGCACTAACACCTGAAACTGTAAACTTCTCCTCCGACCTCAGTACACTTTAAGCTCATAAAAACAGGGAGATGACATTGAAACCACTCCATTTTCTTATGTTCAGCTTTAACACAATCTAATGATCATACGAAGCAACTACAATAATTTATTGTTATTTACTGAGAGGACAATTGGTTTTGATTATATATACTGTTGCTAAATGGATTCCATGCAATCTATTTTATGTATGTTTAATTTCAATTTATTTATATTAACTTTGCCAAGTATCCCATAAGGTCAAACAGTATTATAGTTATTTTTAATGACAGGGTCATTATCTTTTGTGCCTGTCAGAATTCAAGGAGCATCTGGATGATGCTCTTACTCATATGATTTAGGCTTTGGTAATCCTGCAAGGAGCAGCGAGTTTGATGTGATGATCTTATGGATCCCTTCCAACTTGAGATATTCTAAGATACTATGACATATATACGTACAAATACATGCAGCATCAGGTAGTAATTAAGAAATAGGACATCAGATACCCTTCTTATGCAATTTAATTAAAGGATCCTCATGAATATGTTGTTTTCTTAATACTTTTGGGGCTTTTTTATTTTATGTTACTGATTCACTGATAACTATTGCTGTAATCCAGAGTTCAGATTCTCTGCACACTGGCTGGAAAACCAGTGGCCTGACTTAGCTTTTCCTTCTTCATCCTTCATTCCTACAGCTAAAATATAGATGCTCCTTGGTACTTCAGTTTGTTCATAGCAGCAGAATAAATTAAGCAAAAATATTTATTTGATTCTCCTTCTTTAAAATTTCTCAAACCTCCACCTCCTCAGGATGGCCACATGCTGTTCAGAATTGATCCCTAAAACAGAAGCATCCTTCTTTCTCTCCTGCTCAAACACTTTGAATGTTAATTTTCAGCAGACTCTCTTCACACATTTTGATCTTGAAGGAGCTGTATTTTTCAGAGTTCTCTTCTACTTCCAGCTTCTACCAAATGATGCTATTATAAAACTCATTGCTGTTTTATTTCATTTAGAGTGAATATCTAGAAAGCAAGGGTAAAATGCAGAACATCCTCTCAAAAGACAAATGCTGATAAAGGAGAAGGACAAGAAAAGCCATGCAGAGACTCACTTTTCCTGGGGATGAGGCAAAGAAAATTATCTTCCTCTTCATTTGGTGCAGTATTTTAGGTTTCTCTGTGACAGAGCCATAAGTCTGCAGTGTCTTATCTCCAAGCAATGTTTAACTCATCAAAAATTTTTTCTCCAAACTAGCGTACAACAAGTAAAGGTACCAAACTACTTCTAACACAAATGTTTTTTAACTCAGTAAAACCATAGACTGGCACAAAACCCAGGATGGGCTAATCGTATACATTCTACACCTTTGGCTCCTCAGCCACCTCTCTTGAAGAACTGTGCACCTTGTTTCACTATACACCCAAGAGCTCATTAAACATATTATTTTAGGTCTCAAATAAAACTAAGGACTGTTAAAGAAAAAAGCACTCATTTAGCCTGAGACTTCATGCTACCTTACCCTGCCTTCCTATCATTCACTGCCCTAAGGCTTCCAAAATTACTTTTCTCTCTGATATTATTATACAAGGTGTCTTTAAACACTTAAATAGTACTGGGGTTTACTACCCATGACAAATGACTTACAGCCAGCAATAAACTCTACATCTAAACAGTCAGTTCTAAACACACTGACATGACAAATAATTCTCTTCTATATAATATTGTTGATGAAATAGTGCATTGTCCAATGAAGTCTGCAACTATAGACAGTGATCCTACTTTACTTAAGTGAAACTGTTTATTGATCATATTGCATCTCATTCCACATGCTCAGTCAAAAAAAAAAGAACAAATGTTGAGGGTTTCCCAATGCACTGGCAGAGTTTTGAAGCTGGATTCCATCCCTCTTTCTGTAGATAATAAGATGTAAAAAATATTGAAAAGCTCCCCTACTTTCTTGCAGAGAAATTAAACTGGATGAATTACCAGGCACTCTCAAAAAACATGCATTGGTGGATTTTAGTGTTATTTAGTAAGCATTTTTGGTCAGTATTTGACTTACTCATTTGCTCAACTCAAGGGCATTATCAATAGTAAATGGGGCTAATTCTCTTCCAGGTTTACATGGTTCTGCAGAATCAGACCCTTCAACGTAAAACAAAGTTGAAAGATTCATTATTATTAAGCTGATATTTAAAGCCTTTATTGCTTGTTGCATTTATACTGGAAAGGTTAAACTGATTGTATTTTCTGAACATCTCTGCAATTTTCCTTGTTTTTGCAGAAAACAAATATTTGAGTTTAGTGAAAATCAAAACAGCTTGGGAATGGGGGAAGATAAAATCAAAAGGCAAAACCATTATTGCTGTGACTTTCTTATACTCACACGATGGGAAGAATTCAGGATGTGCAGAAGCCAAAATGGGAGACTCTTAGCACAATATTTTGAAGATGGCTGAAAAATATTGCCCAAATAATTCTGATAAAACTATTTGTGGTTCAGACTCAGGAAAAAAAAAATTAAAAAAAAATTAAAAAAAAAAGGAGAGTAGTTTCTTAACTCTGTTTTATTCTCTCTCAAAAGAGAGAATACCAAGGCTGTGATTTTATCTATTTTGATTCACGTGGTGTCTATCACTGAGGTAGATGAACCCTGCAGAATAACAACAAAATAAAGAATAGAGAAAGAAACATACTTGCTGAAGAAGCAGATGAAGAGACAAAATCTTGTCTGTCTCATTTATTTATTCAGTTATAAAACTTCCAGAAGCACCTCTCTGCTCTGAATCTCATTTCATGAATTAAAATACCCAGTAACATGCAATATAGAAAGGACAGCTCATCACAATTCAGCACATAAATATTCAGTAGCTATGAGAAAAAATAAGCTGAAAGCTGTTCATCTCCCAACCCAGTCTTCCCTAAAAACATGAATAAAAGACAAATTTTGAAGGTTGAAAAGCCAGACTAAAAAAAATCTGCAGAAAAAAAAATATCTCCAGACTTTGACAGGCTTGAAAAGTGGGCCTGTGCAAACCTCATGAAGTTCAACAGGGTCAAGTACAACACTGCACCAGGACTAGGGCAATCCCAAGCACAATGCAGTCTGGGAGGAAAATGGATTTTCAGCAGTCATGAGGAAAAGGGCTTGGGGGTATTGGATGAAAAACTGGACATGACCTGACAATGTGCACTTACAGCACAAAAACCCAATCATGTGCTGGGCTGCATCAAAAGAAATGACCAGCAGGTTAAGGAGGCGATTCTTTTCCTCTACTCTGCTCTCTTGAGGCCCCACCTGAAGGACAGCACACAGCTCTGGGGCCCCCAACACAAAAAGGACATGGACTGTTGGAATGAGTCCAGAGGAGGACACAAAGATTATCAAGGGGCTGAAGTATGGATCCTATGAAGACAGGCTGAGAGAGCTGGACATGTTCAGCCTGGACAAGAGAAGGCTACACGGAGACCTTAGTGCAGCCTTCCAATACCTGAAAGGGGCCTAAAAGAAAGGTGCAGAGGGACTTTTACAAGGGCATGTAGTGATAGGAAAGGAATCATAGAAACATAGGATAGTTAGGGTTGGAAAGGACCTTAGGATTATCTAGTTCCAACCCACCTGCTCTGGGCAGGGACACCTCACACTAAACCATGTCACCCAAGGCTACGTCCAACCCGGCCTTGAACACCGCCAGATATGGAGCATTCACAACTTCCCTGGGCAACACATTCCAGTGCCTCACCACCCTCACAGTAAAGAACTTCTTCCTTATATCCAATCTAAACTTACCCTGTTTAAGTTTGAACCCATTACCCCTTGTCCTATCACTGCAGTCCCTCATGAAGAGTCCCTCCTCCGCATCCCTATAGGCTCCCTTCAGATACTTGAAGGCTGCTATGAGGTCTCCAAGTAGCCTTCTTTTCTCCAGGATGAATAGCCCCAACTCTCTCATCCTATCTTCATACGTGAGGTGCTCCAGTATCCTGATCATCCTCGTGGTCTTCCTCTGGACTTATTCCAACAGTTCCATGTCCTTTTTATGTTGAGGACACCAGAATTGCACACAATACTCCAAGTGAGATCTGTCAAGAACAGAGTAGAGGGGCAGGATCACATCCTTTGACCTGCTGGTCACTCTCCTTTTGATGTAGCCCAGGATAAGGTTGGCTTTTTGGGCTGCAAGAGCATACTGAAGCTGGCTCATGATCATTTCTCATCAACCAACACCCCCAAGTTGTCTTCTTCAGGGCTGCTCTGAATCTCTTCTCTAACCAACCTGTAGCTGTGCCTGGGATTGCTCTGACCCAGATGTAGGAACTTGTACTTAGCATAGTTAAACTTCCTAAGGTTGGTATCAGCCCACCTCACAAGTATGTGAAGGTACCTCTGGATGGTATTCCTTCCCTCCAGTGTATTAACCCAACCACAGTTTGGTGTCATCGGCAAATATGCTGAAGGTGCACTCAATCCCACTGTCCATGTCACCGACAAAGATGTTGAACAAGACCGGTCCCAACACCAGTTCCTGAGGGACACCAGTCATTACTGGTCTCCAGCTGGACATTGAGCCGTTGAGCACAACTCTTCGCATGCGGCCATCCAGCCAGTTGTTTATCCACCAAGTGGTCATTCTATCAAATTGATGTCCCTCCAATTTAGAGTCAGAGATGTAGATTTCTATTAGATATTTGGAAATAATTCTTTACTGTGAGGGTGGTGAGACACTAGTACAGGTTGCCCAGAGAAGTTGTGGCTTTCCCATCCTTGGCAGTGTTCAGGGTCAGGTGGGATGGGACTTTGAGCAACCTCTTCTAGTTGAAGGTGACCCTGCCCATGGCAGAGGGATTGGAACTAGAAGATCTTTACGGTCCCTTCCAGCCCAAACCATTCCTTGATTCTATGATTCTGTGAAAATGGTGGTAACAGGACCCAAGTCAAGGATACTGCACAGAGTGAAGCATTCAGAAGGTCTTGTTCAGCACAGCATGCATGCATTACCTTAGAGGTGAGAGAGTAATCATATGAAGTATGTTGCTCCTCAATGCATGTTTGGTCACAGTTTGGAACCTGAATTCAAGGCATGCTGCTCTTGATCAACTTTCAGTGTAAGGGAGAAAGTAATCCTTCATGAGGATGTGACAGATTTTTATCCTGTGTGTTCTACAGAGCCTCTTTGATATAGAAGAAGGTGCCTACACATTTAAATGCCAAGTATTTCCTGTCCTGGAAGCAAGAATTATGAGCTCAAGTCAGCAACACTGAGAAAAAACAATTTATAATTGTGTTGTTTCTTTCTACAATCCATCTCAGTGGCAATTCTGACTTACCTAAATGTGAGTTATTTTAGCTTATCGACATAAACCACTAGTTCTGGTGGTATCTGGTGATCAATTTTTTCTATAGATTGTGGCTGCTAGTGGACAGACATGAGAAATATGCTTTGGAAGGCAGTACCAGGTAGGCCAGATATCTTGTGGAGCAGCCTATCTCTGAGATCAGCTATTAGACATTTCTGTGA
Source organism: Forpus xanthops (assembly GCA_032466535.1). Classification (NCBI taxonomy): domain Eukaryota; kingdom Metazoa; phylum Chordata; class Aves; order Psittaciformes; family Psittacidae; genus Forpus; species Forpus xanthops. Next base: position 9,459 of record JASSUY010023983.1, on the reverse strand, counting down.
AAGAGCTAAAACTAATAGGAATGTATAGAAAAAAAATATTTACCTCACAATGTGTTTCTCAGTTTGGCTTGGATTCCAAGGTGTGACAAGTATGTTTGTTTCCCAGTGCAATTATCATTGTTTCCATTCATTACCTATATCTGCACCTCAAACTCTTGGAATTCCTGTTAAACAACAGGAGAAAAAAAAAAAAAAAAACAGTTCATTGTTTCTGAGTATTATTAATTCTGCCAGTTTCTAGACAATGTTAATACCTTTGGGTGGAAGTAAAAACTGATTATGCTCCTCATCATTGCTCTGAGCAGTTGTGGCCTGGATGTCCCACTGAGCAAGAGGAAGATTTAGAGAGCAAACACAGCAGTCACAAGGTGTCTGACAATTTTTGCTTTTGCTCATGCAGGTTTTTTTCTGAGTACAGTTTGTGGGCTTCTCACTCCACTGAAGTCCAAACAAATATCTCATGTTACTGTTTTGCTAAATTTCACAAAAAGGCATAGGTTTCTTCTCCATAGCAGGCAATCCAAACAGATGAGGACAACAGCATGAAGGTAGTTTGTACAGACTTTCATAAGATTATTTACCTTCCATTGACTTTATGATGAATATCATCAAATCAGTGGAGACACACATGTTTTAGAGTTAGCAGAAATATGATCTTTTTCTCCCCCTTTTCGTTTTCAGTCTCATTTTGGAACTGAACATTACCAATCCTTGGAAGAATGACAAAATTCAGTATTGCACTGATGGGATCATGAATAATGTATACAGAGACACTTCAAACAATGTACAAAATCTAAGGCACAAAATGTCTAACAAGGCTAAACCAAAGGCATTGTAAGAGTTACAGAAGAAATAATTGGTCACATAGTCTTAAGACTGTCCTGTCTAATTCAACTACCAATGTCAATAACTGAAGGTCAAGATTCCTTTTCTAGAAAATTGCTATGACCTCAGTATATCAGAAGAAGACATCAAAGAATCCGAGTTTTGACACAAAACTGAAAAGCAGTCATTAATAAAGGTCACACATGCAAAGGTATTCCAAAGAGCTTTGTTTTGTTTTGTTTTGTTCTTTTTTTCCTCAAAATTAAATCAATGTTGTTTTGGGGAGTCCCAAAATCAAGGGTATATAAAATGATGGGTAGGACACCTGGGGATAAAGCTAGTTATTTTCTCCAAAGGTTATTTTGTGGTCTTTTTTAACAGGCTGAGTACCAGAGCTACACTTAATATTGTAGAGAGAACAAGTGCCCATATTTCTCTCTAGCTCTGTACTCTCTTCCGCAGACAAACATGAATAAATGTTACACATCCAGAGTTATTCATGAATGGATGTATATTTTATGTTAAGTCCTTCAATATTATATGCTTTAAATCTGTTAAGCCATGCATATATGAAGAGATAAGAAAGTACCTAGGTTCAAAATTTGGGATCCAGCTTAGAGAAATAATAAAGATATCAAAAAAATACTTTGTTTGTTTGATTCCTTAAGTAGAAGGTAGAAGTGTCTTAAATAGAATTTTTTTTCTTATTGATGTGCTTCAGGAAAAATTATAGGCTATATAGTCCATGACATTCACGCTTTGCCCTCTGGACTATTAATATGCCAGGATTAGAGCTTTTCATTAAACTTCCTGAGGCAAAATTGTGCATTACTCTCTGCAAATTAGAATCCTGGTGTGAGAAAAACACTCAGAGAGGAACATGGGGACTGTTAATGTGAACTTGAGTCTGCCTTCTCCAGAGCTCAGACTCACTTCCACATGACTGAACAAGTACATATAGAACAGGAGAGATATTCCTATAAAAAGAAAAAAGGGGAGATTCCAAACTGTCCCCCAAATGCGCCTATTGTAAAGCACCAATGCTTTTCCCATTATCCCACACATTCTCACTATGTACATATACACATACACATACTGATCATCACTGGTGAGTTGATTTAAGGACTCATCAAACTCATTGTTGCATAGGCTAAGAGCAACTTAGAAGACAGATAAAAGGAAAATAAAAGAAAAATGTGTTTCATTTGAAAGCCTGAAGCATATTATTTCCTGAGGCTATTCTTGCTATGGCACAACATATTGCAGCATCTCTGTCTGAAAGCTATGCCCAAAGGTAGAGCATATCCCTATGAAAATCAGTACAAGTGATATAAATATTGTGTCTCTTCACAAGAAATTCAGCAGTGTAAAAATGTGAGTTCTAGAACATAGAGGAATGGAACAAATTAGGAGCCTACGTAGTAATAACTGTGAGCAAGACTGAATATCCTCAAATGATTGTATGAGCATATTCACAGAGCTGTCATCAAGGGTTAGGAGCTGTTTCCTTTATAAACAGTGTCACTCACTATTTCACTATTCAGCTGTTTTCAGTCATTGTAGGCTGAAACTTGGCATTCACATAATCAGCTCAAATGCAAATGTGTCTCCAAAAATTACTTAAATGGGTTAGGCCAAATTTAGTACTAGAGCAGTAAAAATAATAATTTAGGTATGGTTACATACTGGCTGACTAATATCACTGCTAACCAAATGAAAATTGAGAAGTTTTAAAATATAGCAGCCAAGAAGCACAAAAGACACACAAAACCTTCCACTTCCTAAAATATATTAATAAAAAATAAAAAAAAAAAGAAGAAAAATAAGCACAAGTTTGTTCCTCAGCCATATAGTAAAAATAAGTCTACCAATTAACATCACAACTGGCATCAAACTCTCCCATTTTCCTCATTTAAAGCAATGGCCAAAACCCACAGGAGTATGACACAACTGAAATATAAGGCACCTCTGAAGGGCATCTGGTCCAGCCTCATTTGAAGCAGAGCCTGCCTTAAGAGCAGGCAAGGGCTTCCAGTCAGTGTGTATTACTTACAAATTCAGGTGCTGTTCAATATGACAAAACTGAGCCTAAAGCATGAGAACAAAGATCAGCCTTCGAGCACTCTTGCTTTTGACAATGAAGCACTCCATTCAAACACAGTAAGCTGTAAGCTCCCAGTGTTTCAGCATCTAGTTTTTATAGCAACTTAATCTGCTGCTGGTTTCCAAAACATCCAAGATCTGGATCTAAGCCTTCTTTCATTTACACCAAGGTAAATTTATATTTGATGCAGTGAAGCTCCAAGCGAAATTCAAGTATGTGAGAGCTGAATCAAACACAGTTGTTTCTTTTTCCTTTTGGCTGAATCCCAGTTAAGTCTTTTTTCTCTAAACTGCAGCTTTCCCCTATGTGCTTTCAAAAACATTTGTGCAGGCTGACAAAATAAAATTATTATCAAGATTTCTTGTAAGATACTCACCTCACTCCCAGTGTTGTCTTCAATTCCTTGCTGGCTGAAAATAATAAGCTCCTGCAAATATTTACCAAATTGGAAATAGCATTTGGTTCAGATCTTCAAAGAGAACTTCATGTTGGAATAATTAGTTATAGTAAATCAAACTTTGCCTGTTTAAAAGTCTTTTAACTGCAAGTGTCCATTTCCATGTCTCTTTTTCAACATATTTTCAAGAGCTTTGAAACATCAGAGAGAGAATAATAGGTTGGGGTTTGGGTTTATTTTTCCTTATTACAATAAGTACTGAAAGCACAGAGCTCATGACTCACCTCACCCTACCGCCACTGGATTCTCAGTGCTCTTTATCATATGAAAGTAGAAAAAATGAACAGCACCATTGTCAAAAAATACAAGTGGAAACACCTTACATGTATGAGTAGACTCCATGCATCTTTAAAGACTTGTTTCTCCAGAATTAGAGCCTGTGACAAATGACCACCATGATTAATTGTTCATTTTCAGCCAAGTACAAAAATTTGACTCATAATTTGTTATAAAGCAGCAGTCCCACAGAACACTTATTCAGTGGTGAAAAGACTAAGTTTATCATCACTCAAGACAACAGCCAAACAGAATAATATAAGTGGATTGAAAAGCAAATAGGTGCTCAGAATGGTATATTGTCCTCTCATCAGTATCCTCCATATCCATCAGTTGATATTATATCTGATATATTTATACCAGGGTTATTGTTGCCCACACGTTTCTTAGTTTGCACAAGTTTCTGTCTTATTAAAATACCAGTGTCAATAAGAGTTGTTAGGATTTAAAAAGCCTTGCCTTGCGAGTTTACCTTTTAGTCCAGCTCTGACCTTGGATGTTTACGCCATATACTGTTTTTCAAAACCTAAATGACTTTTAGTTATGTTGTAGGCTACCTAATTTTGACTCATCTGTGCTTTTAAGAAATGAGCACAGCTAATGTTTGCAATCATATCATGCATTAATTTCTCTATTGTGTTTACAGCAAATAGGCACAGCAAGGCAAAAAATGGAAGGATAATTTCAGAGCTGGGGCAGTAATTGCCTTCTAGTAACCTTCTGAAGAGGAATGAGTTTTGCACAGATTTGTTGATACAAACAAGCCACAGAAAATATATAAGGGAAATATCAAGCTCCCAGTTGTAGATGGTCCAAATTCAATAACAAAATCTCACGTTATTATAGCATCTTTTGGAAGGTACTGCATTTGCTTAAAGGCTCTATATCACTTCCTAAGTTTTCCTTTCCTCATAACAAAAAGTCCTCTCTTTAAATAAGCAAGCAGACCTTCTCTGAATTCAAGCTTTTACATTGGAAAGAATAAAATAGATACTTGAAAGAAAGAAAGAAATAAACTAGTACTTTGGCTTTATTTCTAGCTGACAACAATCCTAAGGCTTTGCCGTAGGCTTCCATTCATTTCAGAGTTACATTCTTAATGTTTATTCAACTCTATACCTTTCCTTCGATTGTTCATTTTCTGTTTCTCTGTGGCACTTTCTTACTCTTGTCCCACACAAACAAATACACACAAAAACATTGAACAATACCAAGGAAAAATCTCCTTGATTTAAATGGTTATGGGCGCTCATGTTTAAATTGAAGGCTGCAAACAACTGTTTTCATTAATCGATTCAGACAAAGCTTGACTTTTTCTTATGTTTATCAGAAATGTAGGGAGCAGCTACATGTTCTTCAATAGAGACTAGCTAAACACTACAGTGGCAAGTTTTAGGATGACTGTAGCATGCCAGGACCATGCAGTACTATGTGTCTCCTCACAACATGGATTACTCTGGACTTTCTGCAGATGGACGTGGCCTGCCAGTGTCAAAAGAGAGAAAGGTTTTACACGATCCACAGGGCTGGTTAGATGGGAGACATAAATTTCATTTGTATCTTCTAGACATTTGGCATCAATGTTTCCATTCTGTTGGGTGATTATAGCCCAGAGAGGTTTATTTCCTCTATTATTCATTAATATGGCAATAATTCACTTAGAATAACCTCAGTTCAGTTTTTTTCGTATTTAAATTCTGTTCATCCCAGGTGTGAGTTTAGTGGTGTCTAGATTGACATACGACATTTTAAGCTGTCCCCTAGGTAAAATAAATTGCAAAAGCAGGTATTACAGGAAGTAAAACTGATAGCATACAGATTTTGCAATTCACTTGTCTGAAACACAAAGGCCACCTTCTGCTACATAAACTCCATCATTCATTGAGACCAGTATTACTGAAGATTTACACAGGTATAACTAGGAACAAAATCAATTCCCTGATTTTTCACACTGGTTTGGGAAAAGTTAACAAAAGAAATTTCTTACCTACTCCACTGGTTCCCAGATCACCTTTCTGTTAATACCAAGCATCCCATTTATTATAACAGAAATTATAAAATACCTGCACAAAGCTCTGGATGCTAGAAATCCATCACAGTATTTTGTCATCAGAGAGTTTTTTACTCTCTGATGTGTTTTCCTTGCTCAAATAACATTTTCTCATCCCTTTTGTCCCAAATAACACACAGGAAAGACATTTATCTTTACTTCTATGGACAAAAAAACACAAATTAGCTTAATTTGCATGCATCATAGCTATGTTTAATAAACTAGTACATTTCCGTTTCCAGAATCCATCAGAAAGTCTATGCAAATTAGCCTTGAAACATTATTCTCTATTTCAATGAAATAGGGACTCCACCTAGACTTCAAATTAGGGTGTCATCAGTCCCTTTCATGACCCTTTAGTTTCTTCTAACAACTCCACTGCATTTTTGCCTTAGTTACTCATAGGCCTATGTGCAAGATGGGGTAAGTCCGGGTCCAGATCAGCTGCCTGAGCATTTTAAGGATGGGGAGGAAAAGTTATTGAGTAAATGCCACAAATTCCCCCAAATTATTCATTGTTTTTTGGGGGGGAGGTGTTTGTATTTTTTGGTTTGGTTTGGTTTGGTTTGGTTTGGTATGGTTTGGTTTGGTTTTACAACTTCAGGCAAGCATGTCCTTTGGACAATTTCAAAATAACCTTTTATTTCGAACTTTAAGTCAATATTAGTACTCTAACAATAAAACTAATTCACCTTGTTTGAGACACTTATTAGCTCACCTTTTTTCAGATTGTTGATTTATTACCTTTTTAATATCTGAAGAGTAAGGGAAAACAAGACAGCACAGCCATTCTATGGTTTCTTCAAACTATTATGAGAGAGACAATACTGAACTCAGCGGGTAAGTTTTCTACTTGATCCCGTATAGCATGTCTGACATTTTTAGTAAAACTTTCCCCACCATTGTTACTGAGAAGCTCTTTAAAAACCAAAAAACTAAAGAAAAAACAGCCTCTCCACTATATTATATTCGAGGCAAAGAACCATCAGCCACAGAGGGACTAGAAAGGGAATCAGAATTTTATCTCCATATCCAGAATGAGGAACAGAATGGTTTCTTGGTATCTAGAGATAAAATGCTCATACTTGCTGCAAGCCAGCATGGCCCTCTGTGCTATGGGTACCTCTAGCAATGGTACAGTCACTGGAGTCTCAAGAACCAGCCTGACTTTGGGAACGAGTCTGACTTTGGCAGTGGTGCTCAGATGGGGACCCTGTCACCATGAAGTCCCAACTGCAAGTCCCAGTTCTCATTTAAGCAAAGTAACAGACTCTATCTTTCAAGATGCAGTTAATTAACATTAATATTTTCTACCTTCATGATGAGAAAGGGCACACATAAAGTTATGTAAATACCAAAGTCTTAAGTGAAGACAGCTTAAGCTCACATTCAGCAGTCTTTGGGTTTAGATTCACTAAATGTTTAGTCACCCAGAGTACAGTCAGCATGTTTGCTGCCTTTTAGATGAGGAGAGTGTGGCTTGTCTCCTCCTTGATAAGTTCTGTATTACTCTCTTCAGCTGGTCATATCTGATCTTTCAGGTTTGGTTTTGAGTTTTGTTTCTTTTTTCCTTTTTACCTCCTCAGTCAGAATACTGCAAACATTTCAGAATCTCAGCAGGCATCTGAGCATCCAATATGTTACTTATGCCCATCAAGAAAGAATAATGCTTCCTGCATCTTTATTGCTGAAATGAACCTTATGCACTTTTTGCAGTTTGATAGTTAGCGAATTAACTATGGTGACTCAGCAGCATGTGCCTAATGATGGAATGAGGATGTGAGTGGATGAATAACTGGGATAATGTAATACCAACACTGGAGTAAGTGTCCGTAGGCCTCCTCTAACTTTTGGCATTGCCTCTAAATCAGTTCAGAATAAACACTGCTTCATATTTCTCTGTGAAACACTTCCAGGATCACAACCTTATGAATAAGGACATGCTTAGTGGTCTTTCATATGTTAGCTATGACTATGGTTTTCTCAATCTCAGGCATATTGCCTACTGAGCAACAGTAGAATAAGACAGAAATGTTTCAGAGTGCAATCAAAGCACTGTTAGCAAAGCAGCTCTTGTTCTGGTATCTGCGCTGAAGGGCTGGAGTAAGCTCATCACACAGCTTCAAGAATGTGCCTTTCTACATCCAAATGTTTGCAACCACTTCTTTTTATTTAAGTCACCATTATAGTGTGATCCTGCCACTCAGAAGTTTTTTGCTGTCCTCAAAAATGTTGCTCAGTGAAATGCAACAACCTGCCATTCTTCTGACGTGTTTGTCCTATTCATTCATCCCCCTTAAATATTTTTTGTCTATGCTTCATCACACCCATCAGTCGAATTTCTAATCAGGAATAATTTAAGTTTCTGAATACAGAGGGAAAAGATAGCCAATCTACAAGACAGATGCAGAATTCCCTCAAGGATCCATAAGTAAAATGTGTGAAGATACTGAAATGTGTGTATCACCACAGCCAGATATTGTGATGCAGAAAGTATTATGAGATGTAAAATAGAAATTTGGAGAGCCTGACCCTGAGATTTAATATTCTTCTGAACTCTCATGATGCTATGCAAAAATGCTCCAGAGGCAGTCATGTAAATAGTATAGGTAAGCGAGGGAAAATGTCAAAACCTGCAACATCAAAATCTAGAATTCAGAGTCCTGTTATAATCAATAGGAAGAAATAGGTAGTTGCAGAAAACCACTGCTTTCAAACTACTGCTCCTACAGAAGACCAGATCTGTCATGCTACAGAAGTGATGTAGGTATGTTAAAGCCTTCCAAAGTTAGGTGAGATAAATTCCACCCACTTGTGACTCAATATGTTACATTTGAGACAGGAACTGACACAATCTTTTGTGGTGAGGACACCTAGGAACTGCAAAAGTAACCAAAAGTTTAAGTGTTATGACTGTGGTTGAGTCCTCCTCAGAAGATGTGATAGAAGTGATAATGTGTCTTGCTGTGGCCTGATTTACACATGCAGGTATTACTTGGAAATAACTATTTCATATTTTCCTAAGCACTAGTTGGTCATTTTAAAGTTAAATAGACACTTCTTAATTCATCTGTGATTTTCATACTCCTGGCTACGCATAAGTATACACTGAAAAAAGGATGCATAATAAATTGAGCAGTTGAGGCTTTTTAACCAGCATACATGACAAGCTTCATTTCACACCCAAGGTATTCAAACAAGCAAAGAGAAAAAAGAGCATGAAAAAGCCCTTTCGTCCTTCTGTTCAATAGCCAAATATACTGAAAATTAAATTTCAGGAAAACCAAAGATTATTTCAGGTTCTGCCTTTCTGACTGCTTTAGGATATAGTTACCTTCTCTGCACCATTAATGTCTATAAACATAACTCAACCAAAAAAAAAAAAGAACCAAAAAAACACCTCTCTATAAATAACCAAAGATATAAACACAGAAAGCAAATCAGCTATGCTCTGCATCACAAGATTAGGCATGCATTTTCCTGCTGCCTGGAATATCTGTGTTTTCAGGAACACCAAAGCCTCTAGTGGCCCCCAAAGCTCATGCATAGCAGCCTTCCAGTATTTGAAGGGGATGTTGGGGATGGACTCTTCATTAGGGACTGTAGTGATAGGGCAAGGGGTAATGGGCTCAAACTTAAAGAGAGGAAATTTAGGTTGGATATAAGGAATAAATTCTTTATTGTAAGGGTGGTGAGGCACTGGAATGGGTTGCCCAGGGAAGTTGTGAATGCTCCATCACTGGCAGT